>PVJC01025426.1:0-24725 GCA_004026665.1 Murina feae | reverse complement strand
AGGGCTGGGTCCCCCTAACTGCCCTCCCCTGCAGGCCTGGGTCCCCCCCAACTGCCCTCCCCTGCAGGCCTGGGTTCCCCCCAACTGCCCTCCCTTACTGGCCATCTTGTGTCGGCCATCTTTGACCACATGGGGGAAGCCATCTTGTGACGGTCAATTTGCATATTACTCTTTTATTAAATAGGATCATTAGCAACATTGCTTTACATCCTCACCAATATCTTTATTATCTTTTTAGGTTTAGCTATTCTATAAGACATTCTTCAAAGCTAGAGGAGATTCCAAGCTACTGCTTTCTCCTTCCTTCTTCACAAAACCTTTTATTTCCCTGTGTTTTGTTTTGTTTTTTTCTTTCTGGGCAGCAATTAAATACTTTCACCCCTGTATAACATCCATTTCAACCACAGTAGAGCACAAAATAAAAAGGTATTACTTTGTTAATGCAATGTGTGATAAATGAAGAGATGAATCATTAATTGAATGGACCTTCACTTAAAAGAAAACAAAATAAAATGAAAGAATGCCTGCTATTATGCAATTAAATTATACCAAGGGATCATCAGAATTTTCTACTGGGACAAGTCCTGGTCTTTTTATCTGACAAAAAAATCTGTCAGATAAGTCCTCGAAGAGTAAGATCATCATCCATTACATCAGAAAGATGAGTGAGAGCCACAATTTAAATGCTACTACATGGGCCAGCAATTATGGCAAATAGTTTGCATAAGTTATAATTTTTAGTTCTTTCAATAGAACTGTTGTGTTAGTTCTTCCCTCAATTTACACAGGGGCTTAAAGAGTGTGAGTTTCTAACGATCACTCAAGTAACAAGGCATAGAAGTGAAATTTGAACCTAGGTTTGACAACTGCAGGACAAGCACCTTCAACTTACTTGCAATGTAAACATGATCATTCAAGTGAACACATACACACACTCAAAAAAAGGGAAAATAAAAAGAGACTTTACAATTATATTGCTCATAGAGATGCAGTCATTATGCATGACGTGGACATGTGACCAGGCACTTTGGGTAGCTATATATTAAATCAACTTCATGAGACTTCAGATCATTTCAGGGCTATTGTAGCTGTTACCATTAGATTGCTTTGCACTGTAAACAGAGAGGTTATCACTTCAATTCTGCTAAGGAGTCTATCCTAACATTATGGATTGATTACATATCATTAAAGTGTACACAGGTATTTCAGTTGTTTATGACTGTGTAATAAATCACCCCAAAACGTAGTGATTGGAAACAACAGCAGCCAATTATTTGCTCATGATCCTGTAATTCAGGCAGGGCTCAACAGGGTGCCTTGTCCTCTCCGTATGCTATCACTCATGTGCTTACATCAGCTGGAAGCTCTAGAAGACTGGATGATCCAATGTAGCACATTCACAGATCCCTCTGGCACCTCAGTTGGAACAGCCAGAATGTCTTGGGCCTGTCTGTGTTTCCTGCTTCCCTCTTGGTCTTTAACCCTCAGGGCCTCCCTACCCACATGGCCTCTTATGCTTAAGGAGTCTATCCTAGATTTCCTCACAAGGCATCTCGAGGCATAAAGGGTATAAAAGTGAAAACTATAAGGCATATTGCCTGCAACTTGCTAACAACATATCCACCACATGCAGTGCAATGCTTGTATTTTCATGAGCAACACACAGTCAACAGTTGCGGACCCTGCATTTTTAGGACAATAAGCACATCATTGGCAAATTAACTGGTACTAAGTTTTCCAGCAAAGCAAGAGTCCCATCTTCATTGGCTATGTCATGCCATAAAAATGGGTTGATACAGAGCATAATGGTTGCATCTCTACCTGCTCTATAATGATCCCATATCCATATGCACCATAAGCAAGGGAATGATTGCATCTCTTCCTGCAACGTAATTATAACAGGTTTATCAGCAAGGCAAGGATACCAATTCCAACCTGAAATGCAATTGATATTATCATTACGGGCAATATAAGCAGCATATCTCTACCATAAATGTAATTAACACATTGCCTTTTGCACAGTAAAGATTGCATTTCTTAGAGAAATGCAGTAACGGTTTTATCTTGCATCTATTTGTGCAAGTTAATTATCCCCTTTCCACTTGCCAACCCCTAATGATAGGTATTCTTGCAGGTCTTGCATCTCTGCCCTCAGGGTAATGATCACATATGCAATGAGAGATAACAAAATTGTCTTCAGGGCAATGATCAGATTCCTTAGCACAGGGTAATGATAACATATCCACTTTAACCTAAAGATAACGGGCCTCTTGTCAATGCTCTGATGCCAACTTTCCCAGCAGTAAGAGTGGGTGACAGATATTGATACAGGAGGGGATCAAATCTACATGCTGTGTAATGACAGACCTTTTCGGAAGCAGAAATCCTACTGAGAGGTAGTATTATGACAGGGACAACCGTGCTAAAGACAGAGAGATCTGAGCTTAAAAAGATGCCACACACTATAGTCTGTGTGGCTTTGGGTAGCGGATTTGGCTTCTCTAAACTTCATTTGCAAAACTGATGAAAGAAGCTTTTTTATTTTTGCACAAATATTGGCATGAACGTAACATTTCTCATATTGCCTCCTTCTTGAAAAATGTTTGTTAATTTTCTTCCCCTAGTTGCACTCTGGATCACATCTTTGTCCTGATCCCCACAGGATCTAAATTGTACTATGACATGTCCCCACTCAAACCTCAACTAATATTTGTACATTCTTATTCCTAAACTTTTCCTCTTACCCTCCCGTGTGATTTTTTTGCTTGCTTCTGCCAGGAAATGTGCCTGTGCCTCCTACACCTTAGCATCTTGTTTTCTAACTTGAATTAATATCTCCCATTGGAAATACTTTTCGTTTAAGTATTCAAAACTGTTCTGCTTTGGTCAATGGTATCCGCCATCTATCGACACTTCTAGGGTTGGAAACATAGTTCACTTCTCTCTATGATTGATTCAGTATTTCCGATCAGTCACCGTGTGCTATACCCCCTTACCAACATTCTCTCCCAGGATGGTCTTTAGTCTTTCCCCATCGTTACCATCTTAGCCTAGGCCTTCAATACTGTTCCCACAAATGGCTATTCAACTTATCTTGTGCTATGAAAATATTTTCGAGGAAACAAGGAAAATATTAATTAATTTGAGTATATAAAACATTAAAATGTTGTTAAATTATAAATTTTATAAAATACTGGAAAATTTTTAAATGGACAAATAATATTTGTCAGGTGTTTTTCAGAAAAGGTATTAACATTCTTGATAAGCAAATAACTTTTCTAATTAGCTATAAAATGATGAATGCTTCAGTAGAAAAGCAGGGCACTACACCAATAGGCAAGTGGTTGAAGAAGAAATTCCAAGAGCTAATAAATGTAAAACAATTTTAATATTGCTAATAACTAAAATAAGATCAAACTTAAATAGTATTGCCAGTTTTCACCAGTAATATTTTCAGTGAAAAAATGACATTTTAGAAAAAACTGATAGTTATCCAATAACTCTTTATAAATAACTAAGTTATTCTCTTTCTAGAAAAATAAGTAGACACATATATCTACATTTAGATATAAATACAGCTCAAAAAGGATGGATAGGTAAGAAGACATTTCAGAAATCTTAAAGAAAACTAAACTATTACAAATTATCTACTGCAGCATCCAGAGAAAATTTCAAGAAACTATTATACTCACATTTGCAGAAAAGTTACACCCCTTAAATTTTGAGAAAAGAAATAATTAAAGAAATATCAGTCTTATACAAATAGATATCTGAGGACATTATTAAAAACAAGCGAATAAATTAAGCAAGGATTAGTAGAATTAAATAAAATGTTTTGTGAAATCCACACTGAGTACAGAAAAGATTATAATTTATGATGTAGGAATTGAGTGAGCAGTGTGGTGGATATTCTGAGAAGACATCTGGGAAAAAAAAGAATAGTAAGGTAAAAATGTCAAGAAAAAAAAGTATGAGATGGGCAAAGAATCTAAATAGAAATGATAGGTTCTCTTTAGAAAAGAGTGGAAAAGATCAGAATAAATAAAAAAGGAAAATAATCGTACTTCTATTAAAAGAAAATTCTGTATTATGAGGGAGAAACTGCTTTGGAAAATTGGAGAGATTTACTGAGAATCAGGTAAAACTCTAAAATGAAGGTAATGAGTACATTGCTCACTCATTTTTTAACCACAGGGATTTTTAAATGAGAAATAATTTGGGTAAAATTAATAAAAACTAATAAGCAAATTTTCAACAATATAAATATTTTTATACCTAGGAAGGAACAAAAAAAATCTACCAAATCTGAGACTTTTTATCTGAAATGCGGGAAGAAAAAGTAGCCATGACGATATGGAGTTTTGATGGAATATGCTGTGTACTTGTGTGTGCACATATGTCTGTGTGTTTTGTTTTGTTTTATAAGTATGCAGCCAACTTGTTACACTCAAGAAAAAACATATATTCTTTATGAAAAACAAAAATAAAAGATCCGTTATTTATAGTTGCCTCCTGGCAGGGAGCAGAGGTGTGGGAAGAGGGGACAATAAATAAATCTTGAAAATGTGTTTCTGTTGGTTGTGACACAAGAGACTAAACTTCGTATCACGTAAAGGTAAACTAAAAAATAACCCTCCATAAACCACCAAAAACAGTTTTAAAAAATCCAGACCTACCTGCTATCTGTCTGGTTAAAATAATAAGTACAAATTTTAGCATTTTAGAAAGAAGATAAATATTGAAAAAATTAGTTATAACAACACAAATCTGGTATTAAGGCTTTAATTTTCAAAACCTAGAAGTGTGTGTGTTGTGTGTGTGCATGTGTGTGTGTGTGTGTAAGAATAAAGTGAGCTAACACTGGTCTCAGCAGCGCAGTGCTAGATGTTATTTCTTTAAAATGACAATTCAGGTGAAAGAGGTTAAATAATCATACTGAAATATCTAACATATTATAAATACTAGTAAAAGCAGGATGCATGCTGGAAAACTGAATGGTTTTTAAAGAAAATTTTTTAAAAAAATAGAAAAGTAAGCAGAATGTGAGTGTGTGTGTGTGATAACAAAGTGTTTAGCAAGGCAAAAATCCAGGCAGAATATACTGTTATTACCAAGATAATTCAACAGCAGATTAAAACAATAACCACCACAAAATATTAGAAAAGAGGAGACTAGCATCCTCATTTGAGAACAACAATATTAGCTGTATGGGAGGCCCTCCCACATTGTGATGTCTGCCACCCCATGCCTTTATTTATTTTACTCCCAAGTCCATCCTGACATGCCTCCTTAATGTAAGGGGACCAGATTTTTTGGCGGGACAGTCCCGATTTTTAACTATTTGTCCCATGTCCCACGGCGTTTTTAAAAAGTTCCGATTTTTGGAAAGAGACATATGTACTACTCTTTGTAATATTTTAAGTAATAAAAAAAAAAGAACCCCCCCCCTCGTCAATGGTGCCCTGCCTTACCAATGTTAAAATCTGGTCACCTTCTCTTAGTGAACTCATGGTCTTTCAAATATGCATCTTGTCTTTAGAAATGACCTTGCCTCAACATGCCTCCTCCCAGAAGTCTTTCCAAGACACTGGAGGACCACTATCAGTGCTCAGTGTCGTTCATTCCTAGAGTTCCTTCAATCAGAAGTCCCTTGAAGGATGGAAAGTGCTCCACAGATCATTCTCATCCCAGCCCCTATGTAATTAATGCCTGATGCATTTTAAGCCTTTTGTGATTTGGGAGGAGAATGAATAAATGAATCAGTCCGTAAATGATCCCAATGTTCTGACACCCATCAGGCTTGTGATCATCTTGAAAACTACTGAGCAAATTCCTCCAGTGCACACTTCACTCTGAGTGAATCTCTTCCAAACCATGGTAGTAGTCTGGTGTTTCTCTACCACTGAAATACCCGCTTGAAAGTCACCACTAATATCTGACTTATGCTCCTAATCTTTGGAGGTTTATTTGAGGGCAAGGGTTGAGCCAGGAGAATAAGTAGTGTGTCCCTATATGTGTGTGTGAGCACGCATGTGTTGGTGTGTGCACACTGGTGTGGGTCTGTCCCTTTTGAAAGGAGAGGGCAGAATGAAGAGACAGGGGTAGAAAGGGTTTTACAGGAAGAAGGGAGAGCATTGGCAGATCTGGGAAGACAATATATGTAACAGGAAAGATGCTATGCAGAGAGGACCAGCCTACAACTTGGGTGGAGCTGAGGGTCTTATTGCAAGAAATGAGGTTCCATGGGAGAAAAAAAGGAGTGTAATTCAATCACCCTGTCCGAGGACTCAGATGAGAATTTAGCCAGGCCATGAATATGTAAACAGATAGCAGAACCCCCAAGCCTAAGTATATACTCAATAACAGTGTGGATAAAAGTGTTCACCTAGCACCCTGACCTTGGCTTTTAAACATTGTTCCCCAATAGAAAGAGCCAGAGCTCTTAGAGAAATGGCTGATTCTAGGATGGGGAGAGGAAAATACAAGATGAGCCAGACCATCGTGTGTTGCCCCAAAATAAGAAAATGCTCAAAGAATAGGGTTATAGCACAGAGGCCGAGCTGGAAGAGCTCCTGAGAGCCAATGCTGGAAGAGTTTGAGCAACAAAATAATTAATGATAGCATTGGATTATCACCCCTAAATAGAGTAAAAGTCCCATGAACTCATGCTGATATCAACAAATGATTACATAAATAACAAGATGGAAGAGAAGGAACGGGGCTTCCTTACAAAAGAATTCTAATTAATATTTGCAGAATGATGAGGGAGGTGAAACTAGCCATCAAAACATCACAGAAATAACTACTTCAGGCACAAACCACCGAGTGTTGCTAAAATGTGCAAGCATAGTCTTAAGGAGGAATGGGGTATTCTTATTATCTCAGAGTATCTTCTCCCAAGTTTGCTAATTTTCATGGTGGTTTTAACATTTGATACCCTTTCCTGCAAAAAGTGGAGCTTAATTCTTCTCTCCTGAAGTGTGGCTGGACTTAATGACTTGCTTCTAAAAAATAGAGAAAAAATAACTATACAATGAAGAAACTAGCAAACACATTAACCAAGTAATACAGGTTGATACCACCAATAACAAGACATTAAAATCATGTGCCTCTGATAAAATGTGATATCACCACTGTGATATTCTTTCCAAAAGTCAATAAACTGAGTTTATTCATTAAAAGAAATCAAACTCAAAATGAGGGACCTTCTCCAAAATACCAAAACAGTGCTCTTTAGAAGTATCAAGGTCATGGCTGCCAAGAAAGACAGTAACTTTCATAGATTGAAGGTGAGTAAGGGGATGTGTGGACTAAATATAACCTGGTCTCCT
Source organism: Murina feae (assembly GCA_004026665.1). Taxonomy (NCBI): domain Eukaryota; kingdom Metazoa; phylum Chordata; class Mammalia; order Chiroptera; family Vespertilionidae; genus Murina; species Murina feae. Next base: position 17,394 of record PVJC01025426.1, on the reverse strand, counting down.
GGGTTGGATCCAGGAACAGAACAAGGAAAGGAAGTGGAATCCATAGATACTTGCAGTGTAGTTAATAGTCTATATGAATATTAATTTCTTCATTTAGATAACTGTGCCATACTATCTAATAAAAGAGTAATATGCAAATTAGTCATCACTCCGCAACAAAGATGGCAGTGCCCATAGCGGTGGGGCATAATGCTGGTAGCATCACCCTGGCAACATGAGCCCAGCAGGCATTGCGTGACAACCCGTGAGCAGCTGCCCTCTAGCAGGTAAGCACTTCCAGCAGGCAGGCCCCAGTAGGGCCTGCTACCAGTTGCCACCACAATCCCGATCGCAGGCAGGCACTCCGGATCATGGGCAGGCCCAAGCAACAGGCAGTTGCATGGTCCCTGCCATGATCCCAGTCACTAGGAGGCTCACGTGGGCAGGCGTAGGCAGCAGGGCCTTGTTCCCAGTCGCTGCCATGATCTGGATTGTGGGGGCAGGCCCAAGCAGCAGGGCCTTTCTCCCCGTAGCTGCCACGAACTGGGTCGCGAGCAGGCACATACAGCCGGCAGGCAGCAAGCAGCAGGGCCTGCTCCTTGGTCACCACAGTGATCTGGGAGTAGGCAAGCATGGCCGGTAGGCAGCACCCAGCCTTGGCCACAGGTCAAGGGAGAGAACAACAAGCAGGTGAGGCCAGGAGCCTGAGAGATCAATACAGAGGGGTGCCTGCTCCAAGCCTCCTATGCAGATGGGGCCAGTTCCCAGGTGGGGACACACACACTCGGTGCCTGCTCACAGCCTCCATTGTGGCTGGGGACCATACACACACATGGGGCACCTGCTCTGAGTCTCCACAGTACAGCTGGGGGCAGGCCCCCAGTGGATACACACACACACAAACACAAACACACACATGCACACATGGTGTGCCTGCTCTGAGCCTCTGCTGCCAGACTGTGGCCATCAGTAGGACAGCCACTGATGGGTCCCAGAGTGTGAGAGGGAGAAGTTTGCTTTGAGGGACACCCCAACCTCCCCTTCCATGCACCAATTTCGTGCACTGGGCCTCTAGTGATTACATAAGATGTTGATATTAGAGGGAGTGAGGTGAAGGTTAGACAGAAACACTGTGCTATCTTTGCAACTCTTCTGCTAATCTAAAATTATGGAAAAAAATGTTTGAAATGGCCCTAACTAGTTTGGCTTAATGGATAGAGCATCAGCCTGCAGACTGAAGGGTTCCAGGTTTGATTCCAGTCAAGGTCGTGTACCTTGGTTGCGGGCAAGTAGGGGGTGTGTAGGAAGTAGCTAATCGATGTTTCTATCTCATCGATGTTTCTGGTTCTCTATCCCTCTCCCTTCCTCTCTGAAAAAAAATCCATAAAATATATATTTTTTAAATGTTTGAAATGTACATGTGTATATGCACACTGCTTGAGCTTCTCAGACCTCCTCCTACCATCCCACCTAATTCCAGGGAGAAAGTAGCCCTTGGTTTAAAAAAAATAGACTTCTTAGTAACCAACGTGTCCTTCTGAGGAGTCAGAAAGCACCAGGAAAAGTGAGTTGTGTGACCTGCCTCTTCATAACTTGCCTCATTGTGCTCTTTATTATATGTACGTATATGTATATATTTTCCTTGTGTTTTTTAATCTTATTTAGGCATCTTCTAGAGTTCATCTGTCGCTCAGGGCATCAAACTAATTTTCTCCTCAGCAAGGTTGCAGAGCTGCATGCATAATAAACCCCGTTATTACTCTTATTATTAAGTGGGTTTTTGGAAATGTGGACTGATGGGAGAGAGGCCACAATCCAATGGCAAGGGTGCTTCCTGACCCTATCTGCCCTCCCTCATCTACTGAGACTGCTGAGCCAAGAAAGAAAGCACATGGAGAAAGAGATGCAAATAAACGATCCTACTCCTTGATGTGGGGAAATGTCAGAGATTTCCCTTGGCTTTGAGGCACTGACTTTTGTGATTTATAAAATAAAGTCATTCTTTATTGACCGCTTGAAAGAACTGCATATATTGAGAATCTACACCACTTCAGGTACTGTCCTGGGTGATGTATAAATGTTACCCCAAGTAATCCTCCCATGAAGACTAGAAAGAGAATGGAGTCACCTTCTCTTTATAGCTAGAAAACTGAGGCAGATACATGCTAAATGGCCTGCCTATAATTTTCCACGTATAGTTTAGGCAAGTCATAGACCTGACATTCAAATCCATGTATAGCCTGAATCAGACTCTGTGCTCTCTCAGTGACACTACCTGGCTTCCCAGTACAGTCCAGACATTCCCAGGATACACTTTCATACCTTCAGAAGTACCAGAAACAGGATGCTGATTTCCTATGTGATCCAAAGCAGGAAGTTTCCCAAGTATATGCCTGGGAATAATGAGAGACCTGGTTAAAATGAAGATTCTCATGCAGGAGGTGTAAGTTGGGTCCTCAGAGTCTTCATTTTTAACAGTTATCAGGAGATGTTGACACTACTGGTCCATGGATGACACTTGGAGTAGCAAGAATGAAGGATGAGGCTGGATCCCATTATTATTGAGCACATATTAGACATAAAATAGAAATGTGGAAATTATTTGCACTCTTACTCTGCCCTTGTCAGATACATATATCACAGGTATTTTCTTTCAGTCTTTAGCTTCACTTTTTCTTTGTCTTTTACTAATATATTTTGAAAAAGAAGTCTTTAATTTTGATGAAGTACAGCTTATAATTTTATTTTATGGTTAGAATATATCACTTCTTGTCTAAGAAAGTTTTATCAGGTTTAAGTGTTTGAGAATTTTCTTTATTTTCTTCTAGAACTTTTGTTGCTTTAGGTACATATATCTACAACCCACTTGGAATGACTTTTTATGTATACAGTGAGAGAAAGTTTAGAATTTATTCTATGTGGATTTTATATCAATACTGTTTCTTGAATGACTTATTTTCCCATTGAATCACCTTGGTATCTTCACCAAAAATCAATTCATCATACACCGTTAGGTATATCTCTAAGCTTTCTATTGCTCTGTTGAGCTATGCTTTTTGCCTTTATTTACATTAATGCCATACTATATTGTAACTGTATAGAAAATTTGAAACCAAGTATTGTATGAAATAGCCCTCTAATATTTTTGTTCTTTTACAAAACTCCTTTGGCCATGCTTTGAATTTCCCTGTAAATTTTAAAATAAACTTGAAAATTTTTATTAAAAATGTCAATTGCTTCCAGTTTTCTCATGCACTCAAAACATAGATGGGCCATTGAGAGTCACCATTTGTTGAGTGCCAGCCTGCACATTGAGACTATCTCAACACGATATTCTCAGTACTTGGACTATAAACATTTGCTTACTAAATTAGTGAATGTTTAATTGGTCTCAAAAAGAATAAATAAATGAAGATTTCTCACTTTAGAACAGCAGATAAAACATTATCTAAAACATAAATAAGAATCAGTAAACCAACAAATAAGGAGTTGTATTCAAAGCACTCCCTTCATCTTCCCTCCTCAAAAAAAAATCAAGAAATAAAAAGTAAGTAAGCTTGTAAAGAAAAAAGAAAAGGGATATGGCTCAAGTCACAAGGGAGCCTCAGCTATTTGGCCTTTAAGATTCTGTTTACTGTGAAAAATAACCTGTAGAGAACACAACTGCTTCACTATTTGTAAGTGGAAATACCAATGGCTGCTGATGTTGGCAACTCTGCTGTTACAAAGTACTTTGCATCTACGATCATCCATACTCATCGTAGGGGATGAGTACATGAATTTTCCTTTCTTCTGTTCCAAACAATCTTGAATTTATTGCTAGTAGGACATGCACATCCATTTTTCTATTATTGCCATGAACATGGTAGACCTTTAGTGAATATGTGTTTACAACATTTCTATACTCCCTTAGCCTCATAGAGACACTGCAGATGATTTTTATTTCCCACGTGTGAACCCCCATTCCCTGACTCGTTATTTTGTACTCCTAGATGAAAGGAACTACCGTTGCCCCAACTTCCTCCTTTTCATCAGCCACGATTATTTTCAAATCAGATTATGGGATGAGTAATGGCTAGTAGTTACTCAAATGGCCTGAAAATTATGGATCCCACCCAGTTCTACTTTGTCCTCTCCACACATAAAAGAGCATAACAGAATCAAAGGAACTTCCCTCTTTGGGTTCTGACCTTGAAAACACAAAGCCTTTCCTGCTGTGAACAGCCCTTCAGAGTCCCCCAGACAGCTGTTAGAGATCAGAATCAATTTACTTTGGGGTGAGGACTTGAGGGACACAGATGGGTGAATTACAGGTGTTCAGCTTAGTGGCAGACCCTCCTTGGCACAGTTTTATATGGGCTCCAACCTGTTTCAGCTGCAGGGCAGCAAAGCTGTCACTCTTTGCCCTGGAGAAGCTGGCGGGTTTTGGCTGGGTGCCATATGCAATCCTAGTTACAAGGTCAATTGCATGTTTTTGGCTTTTGGAAGCTGTTACAACTTGAGCTAGTCACCGACTATCCCTTTACCCTGGGTCAGGTTTCTCTCTCTCGATTTTAACTGAGACTCTAAAGTGACTGTCCCACTTATTAGTAGCTGTTCTATCCAAAACCGAATTCTGCAGTTCCTGTCCCATGTTTATGCCACCAATTCTCACTTGCCTCCTTGCTTTTTATTTTTCTACTTATTTACCATTTCTCATCTTCACATTTGCATAACAGCCTTCAATTCTTTCCCACCACCAGTTTGAAACCTTTGTAGCATTCACTTGGTGCACAAGTACAAATTGCTGAAAGCTCCGAATATGAGGAACTCATTTCTTTGGAAGTTTAGGAAAGAGAGTTTAATCTAGGAAAGAAGAGAAATTCAGGTCCGAAGGGGTAGAGCACTCTTCCAAATCAAAATTTACTAAGACGTGGACAGCGGCAATGGTCAAATAAAATGCAAGAGCATCTTAGCTATTCTAGACTTGAGTGGGTTTCCTTAGCATGTAGGGACTGGGTTCCAGGCAAAATACTCTGAAGACTAGTTTTGCTTTGGGAATGGAGAAACCATTCCCAAGACAATGAGGATCTGGGCCCTGGGATATGATTCATTGCACTAGATATGCATGCATTTATGGTTTGAAAGTGTGCCAGGTGTGCCCTATCCAGACCAGACCATGACCTCTGCTAAATTATATCTATCATTTGAAAGGCCTTACTTTCCGTAACTCCTTCTGATATGCTGCCAGAAACTCAAACAGCTATTCTGATTACACTTTAATTGGCACTTTATATTCAACACATAAGAAAACTCACCATAAACAAAAGCTGTTCTTTTCTGAACTCTGTGAAGTTAAAGTATCTAGATCATGTGTTAACTATATGTTTATAGAGTATGTGGGTGAACTCAGCCAAGCCCCATTTCTCCTACTAGGGCCTTATATACTTAGAAGTGCTATTTATGTGATAATTTTTGTAATAGTTTTGAAATCTTCATTCCCAGAAACTTCTTGCAATGGTAAAGAATAGAAGGAATAATAATAGTCAATTCAGCTGTGTGGGTTTTTTTATTCTTTGAGAAATCCATACTAATGTAGTTGGCATTTATACAACTAACCTTCTTCTAAGAATCTCAAAAATATATAAACTCTGCTGGTTGGTTACTTAAAAGTAATCGCTTGTCCTGAAACCATTAACCAGGTCAAATACTAAGACTTATAAGTTCTACCAGTGGTCAAAGACAATTTATAATCCCCTCGCATTCACCTGCAAACATGCACATAGGTGAGGGAATTAGGGAGCTGAGATGAAGAGAGGAATCTAAGATGTGTGTATTTAATCAACCAAATTACTGAACATCTCTGTGTTAGATTCCGTGCTGTACACAGGAAAAGGTAATTAATGAGTTTTGCTGTCTGGAATTTCGGTCTCAAGTGAATACAAATTATAACAATCAACACATAAGAAGTATATACAGAACAGACTCTTCCTTTAAGCCCTTTTATTTGTGTTCACTCACTAGTCCTTAGAGCTACTCTATGAACGAGGGTCTAATATTACTATCTTATAAATGTAATATTACATCTCCATGGAGATATTAAAATGCTTTCATTGAACAAATAATTGCTTCAAATAATTTTTGAGGATATACATATTTTTCAGACAAACTTCAGGTTCCCATTGGGCCCTTATCGGTCCATCTCTACTCTCTCTCAGAAGGCAATTGATCTTCTACAATTGATGTGAATGAATCCTTCCTATCTGTTCTTCTAAAATAAATAAACTGTGTATAGTATATTGTGTTGTTATGTGTGTTTTAAAAACCCGTGCTAATAGTGCAATTCTCTTGCATCTTAGTTTATTCACTTATTATTGTATTTTTTAAATTTATAAATGTTGATTCATAAAGAAATAGTACCTTGTTTATAACAGGTAAATAGCATGTAATGGTATTAATACAATTTATCAATCCATTGAACTATTACAGGGCATTTACATTGTGTTCAATTATTCTCTACTAGAGGCCCGGTGCACAAAAATTTTGTGCACTCAGGTGGGTCCCTCAGCTCGGCCTGTGCCCTTTCAGAGTCTGGGAACCCTTAGGGGATGTCCACCTGCTGGCTTAGGCCCACTCCCTGGGGGATTGGGACTAAGCTGGCAGTCAGACATCACTCTGGCAGCCCGGGAGCACTTGGGGGATGTCCATTTGCCAGCGGGGAGCAGGCCTAAGCAGCAGTCGGACATCCTTAGTGCTGCTGAGGAGGCAGGAGAGGCTCCCATCACCACCACTGTACTGGCTTGTGGTTGAGCAGAGCTCCCCTTGTGGGAGTGCACTGACTATCACAGGCAGCTCCTGCATTGAGAGTCTGTCCCCAGGTGGTCAGTGTGTGTCATAGTGATCAGTCATTCCCAGTTGTTCTGCTGTTAGGGTAAATTTGCATATTATCCTTTTATTATATAGGATTACTTTAATGCTTCAATGAAGACATCTTTGTGTGGATTTTCTATGATACATAGATACAAGTACATTTGCAGATTCAACTTTACTAGATGTAGCCAAATAGTTCCCAAAGATGGTTATACTAATTACATTCTACTGCCCATGTATGAATGTTTTAGGCCTCTATAATTTCAGAGGCTTTTGGTAGTGTTAGAAATTTAATTTATGTGATTTTGATGGATGTGAAAATATCTTATTATTGATTTAGTATATTTGCAATTATGTTTTTACAATATCTTGACCTATTGGTATAGGAGTATATGTGTGTATATTTCTCATACTATCTTTTTATTCTATTTTTTGTTATAAAAGTTATATTACTTGTAAGAGGACATTTCTTCAAGGTTATGAATTTTCCTTTTATTCTCTAAAATAGTTTTAGAAAGCAAAGATTTTTGTTTTGTAAAACTTAGTTAGCTACTTATAGATGATTTGAGTACTTGATTTATTTTTGAAGTTAATGCTAGTGTTTACTTAAGTAGCATAAAAGTTTCTTACATATTGTCAATTTATTATATGTCTGTGGTTATGTCATATTTCTGATAGAATTATAGTTTTTCTTACTTGTGCACATTCCTCACATTTCTTTCTTATGTCTTCTCTCTTTCTACTTGGCTAGTCTTCCAGTGAGTTATCTTTTTTATTAATAACTAGAAGCCCGGTGAACAAAATTGTGCACAAGTAGGATCTCTAAGCCTGATCAAGGCTATTTGGGCCTTCTTTACCCTGGCTGCTGGCCATCAGCTGCTGGCCAGGAACTTCCTTCATTCCATCCCACCCCTTGGTGGTCAGCACACATCATACTGAGCAGTCAAACTCCCAGTCAGTGAACTCCCGAGGAGACAATTTACATATTAGCCTTTTATTATATAGGATTCCAAAGAATGAGCTTCTGGTTTTGACACTTTTCTTTATTATCTCATATTTCCAATTTTTTGACCTCCTAGTCTTCTGTTACTAGTAGCTTCTGTACATTTTGGGAGAAGATTTAGCCTGCTTTTTTTAAAAAAAAATTGAGTTCAATACTCAGGTCATTAATTTGTCACTTTTCTCATATTAAAAAATATGCATTAATGTTATAAATTTCCCTCTGAGTACCAATTTATCTTCATCTCACAAATTTTGGTGAGCTGTACTTTTGTTATTATATTAGTGCTTTTAAGAGGGAGACTCCCAAACTATAGCTGACAATACGTTTTCCTTGGTTATTTATTATAGTCTCCACACAAGCCTTATTTCATTTCATTTCACAGACAGGTGACAGCATTCACAAATGATATTGGGTATATAACTTTTGGAATTTTGGGGCATTTCCCATGTTATTGAATACAATAAAAACCTATAGGAAATCAAATGCTGTGCAATGAAGAAGGGCACCTTATCCTACCTAATAAAGATGGAGTATGCAAATTGACCATCACTTTGCAGCAAATATGGTGGAGCCCACAGCCAACAAGGAGGGAATACTTTTTTATTTAAATATATTTTATTGATTTTTCACAGAGAGAAAGGGAGAGGGACAGAGAGCTAGAAACATCAATGAGAGAAAAATATCAATCAGCCGCCTCCTGCACCCCCCCCACCAAGGACCCGCCCACAACCAAGGCACATGCCCTTGACTGGAATTGAACCCGGGACCCTTCAGTCTGCAGGCCAATGCTCTATCCACTGAGCCAAACCAGTCAGGGCAAGGAGAGAATACTTTGACATGACAAAGATGGCAGTGGCCATGGCAACGATGCAGGCATTCTGCCGTACCCCAGCCGCTCCGGGCCTCTGGGCAGCATGTGAAGGCAGAAAGATGGTTCAGGCTTCAGTGAAGGCAATACCAGCAGCCAGGGGAAGAAAGGCCTATTATTGCAGGAATCTTTGTGCATCGGGCCTCAAGTCTAATTATAAAACCTTCCCGGTCATCCAATAGACTATAACAAAAGAGAAACTCCACTAAAATATGTTAGCCAATAGAAAATGTTTCATGAGAAAATAGAAATGAAATGCTTCTATGATGTTTAAATGGAAACAATCTTAAAGCTCACATAGGCAGATGGAGTATCACAGAGACTTGAAGGACTTTCTCAATTTTACAAAATAATTGGTTGGAAATTCAGGACTACTCCCACTGTAATTGTAGCTTTGTTATGATAATTAATATTATCTGCATTTTCTTTTTTTTAAGATATAAGGAAAAATAGGTTTCTGAATCTACAGAAAATTATTTAATTTTACTGCATAGTGCCTTCTTTATGCACAAACAAACTCCATTAATAGAGCTAACAGAAGCAGTCATGGACATTGAATCTACCTGCTGGAAAAGCATACAATCACCAGCCTTACTGAGACACTTACTGCGGACCCCTACAAGTCTTCTTTTACCATTTTCAAAGATTGAGTTTTTTTTCATGTTTCTTATCCATTCTATTCATTGCTGTTCTTTCTCATTCATCAGGTTTAACCTTAAATGTCACCTGAGAAAGGATTTTCCTGACAATATCAGCTAAAATAGGTCCTATATCCATTCTCCATAAGAATATCTCTCTCAGTCTAATAACCTTCCACTTCCTCATAATACCACTGCAAGAAATTATTTTATTTATTTACTAATTTACATTTTTGTCTGTCCAATTAGAATATGTATTTTATGTCTAGTTCATCACATATTTTCAGGACACATCACAGTTCTGGTCATAATAGATAGTTAGTGAATGCTAGAGGATTGAATGAATGAATGAATGAATGAATGAATGAATGAATACAAAAATCTGCTATAGATCTTTAATGAGTGGAGATGAACTCATTGGACTATTTGGAAAACACAAGGTGCTATATTTATCTAACATACTTAAGTTAAATTTGAGAAACATAGGTGAGAGTTCTAGTATTGATCACTATACACCAGAGACAAAGACTTAAAAACAATAATGAGTAATTTTATTCCCATTAATAATGGAGCAAGTTATTTGGACTTTTTTTTTCCTGAAGAAAAGACCTGACTGATTTATAAATATCATGCTTTTAAAAAAATTAAATTCAAATATTTTATTGTTAAAAGTATTGCATGAGTCTCTTTTTCCCCCCATTGACCTCTCCTGACTGTTCCCACCCCCCAGCACATGCCCTCAGCCCACTAGTGTCTGTGTCCATTGGTTATGCTCTTATGCATGCATATAAGTCCTTTGGTTGATTTCTTATTCCCTCACCCTCTGCCTTACCTCATAGGTTGGACAGTCTGTTTGATGCTTCTATGTCTCTGGTTCTATTTTGTTCATCAGTTTATGTTGTTCATTATATTACACAAATGAGTGAGATCATGTGATATTTATCTTTTTTTGACTGGCTTATTTTGCTTAGCATAATGCTTAGCATAATGCTCTCCAGTTCTATTCATGCTGTTGCAAATGAATTCCTTCTTTTTTTTACATCAGCATAGTATTCCATTGTGTAGATGTACCACAGTTTTTCTAATCCACTCATCTGCTGATGGGCACTTAGGCTATTTCCAAACCTTGTAGTTATTGTAAATTGTGCTGCTATGAACATAGAGGTGCATTTATGCTGTCTTATTGTTGTTTCTGTTTTCTTGGGATATATACCTAGAAGTGGGATTATGGGATCTAAATATCATGTTTTAAAAGTATCAAAGAGCTAACAAGATAGTGAATAATTACCTGGGAGAGTTCTGTTAGAGTTTGGAAATTTAGTCTAATGGTAGAGGTTCATTTTTTTCCTCATAATATGTAGATCCAGAAAGTTAAATGACAAATTAGGCTATCAGGTGAATGCAGATTCTATTGAGTCCAGATTTGGTAAGACTCTGCCACTTTTGATTGAAAGTATTAGGGTTATATTACCAGGTAGTAAGGGTGACAGCTTTGTATCATTTTAATTTTACTCTCCAGACAACCTCAAGCATTAAACTGTATTAAAAATTGCCAAAACCAGCATGCCCAGGATTCTGATGAAGGAATGAAAATCTTCACTTCATGGAGGTAATTTTAATCAAGGCTCCAATTATTACTAAAAACAATTGTTTGAAAACAATGCCCAGCATATAATCAAAGATAACCAGATACATGAGGACATGAAATATCTTAAAATTGAAAAATAGCAAAATAATAAAGTATAGGAACAGACTCAGTAAAGTCCAAATAATAGAATTACCAAGCAGACTATAGAACAACTCTGCTCACTAGGTTCAATAAGATAAAAGTCAAGCTTTAAAATATTAGCATAAAAGTATAAGTCATAAAAAGAGAACTTATGTGCATTCTAGAACTAAGAAAGAAAATAACTAACTAAATAAATTTAACAGCAGATTAGGCAGAGTTCAATAGTGGAATAGAGAAACATTGAATAAGAAGACATGTCAGAAGTCTTTACAAAATGAGTCATAAGAGAAAAAAGGTATATAGAAAAACATATAATGGATATAAAGCAATAATACAAAGGAGAAATTTCTGTAATGATAATGCTAGTCTATATCTAGACTGTCTAATATAGTAACCAAGTAACTCTTGAATACTTAAAATGTGGTTATTGGGATTGAAGAGCTGACTTTTAAGTTACGTTGATTTTATTTATATTTACATAACCACTTATGCTAGAGGCTATATAAATGGTGACAATTTAGAGTATGCATATAGAAAGTCCAACGTGTATGTAAGAAGAATACCAGAAACAAAAAAGACTAAATGAAGCTGAGATAATATTTGAAGAGGTTGTAGTTCAAAAGTTTTCAGAGCTGATGAAAGACACTAATCCAACATTTCAAAAAATTCATACAGTCTCTATTAGGAATAAAAAATCTTATAGGCATGCCATAGTTATTTTTAATACCTAGAAACACAGAGACAGTAGCATTAGCAGATGATGCTATAATGGACATTATAAAATGAACTAAAATAGAAAAAGATGCAAAAGGAAAGAAGAACAAAGAAAATAATGTGTGTACATTATAAGGAAAAATACTACTTAAAATACACAATAACTTACTGTGGAGTCTGTTTCACTCCATATTTCTATCTGTTTCTCTCAACAATTTAACATCACAGTTTACTTTTTAATGTTGAAATTGTTTACCAGTATGACAGAGCTTTTTACTTTTGGTCATAGACTTTTATAGAAGTGTCTAATAAGGCCATACTACAACAATGCTTGCTATAGAGACAAATGGATGAATGCATAGAGCAAATTTGTTCCCTGGTAATAAGGCAAGAACATTACAAAGCAATGAGCTTCAGAGACTGTGATGACTCTGAGTAACTGAGTCGCAAAATCATCCCTTATGGCACTTTGGCCTTTCCAAATAATAACAGACTTGATATTTTTGTTTTATGATCCTTATAATGAAGTCTTCTAGAGTAAGTTCCTGGGAGCCCATTCTAGCTTTTGGTTTTGATCAAATTACCTAAACTCTCTAATCTTCATTGTATTTATCTTTGACCTATTTTATATCATGGTTAGTGTGCAGAAAACCACATTTGGATCATTTTCCTTGACTTCCCTGAAATGTTATGAACTCCTTGGCAATGGACTCTAACACAGTTTCCCTGGTTCTATTTATTTACTTTTATTGTTATTTCCTTTCTAACTGGGTACTTCTTCAGGAATACATTTAAGGCTACAATTTGCTTCCTGTCTCTCTCTCTCCTTTTGTCCTCTGGATCTGCATTTTTAGGCAACTTCTCAAATTATACTTCACGTCCACATCTTAAGTTCAAACTGTTTTGACTCAGCTCTTCACTGGCTAGAATGCAGACTTCATTGTCATTTTGTTTTTATATCCAAAAAATACTTAAAAAATATTAGTCAAGTCCTAGCCAGTTTTCTCAGTGGTTAGAGTGTTGGCTCAATGACTGAAGAGTCTCAGATTCGATTCTGGTCAAGGGCACACATCTTGGTTGCAATCATGATAGCAGATCCTCGTCAGGGTACATGCAGGAGGCAACCAATCAATGTGCCTCTTTCACATCCATGCTTCTCTCTCCGTCTCTCCCTCTCTCTTCTACTCTCTCTAAACACCAGTAGAAAAAATATCCTCAGGTGGCTACAATAGTAGATTAGTTTATTATTTGGTTTCCCCCACACTTTCATGGGAGGAGTGTATTTCCCTGCCTCAGAGGGCAGATTAATTGCACATCTAGACAGATTCCTAATATTGAATCAGCCTTCATATAATTGAGCACAGATGCACAGAGGCGGATTCTTCAACTCCAACTAATACTCTAAAGAAATAAATACGTGACAAACAATTATTGCTATAATAGGTTATGCCACCTTGAGTTCGCTTGTCTACATTCCTGCCCAGTCAGTGTTCTTCGGCAGTGGACCACAGCAACATGTCCTTTCCTAATTCTCCAGGTATTTTCTGGAACTTGGAGCCTCTAAAAGTTGTGATAAGGAAATGAAAATACTCTGATTGCCTCAAAAAGGCAGTATTCATAAAGTAGAAAGGAATTCCCCAATTGTCTCTTTGATGTAGATTTTTTTTTTTTTAGTAAATTTTCTCTGTTTCCAATAGGAAACTAAGAGTCCACCATTTTTGGAGTTTCTCACTGTAGACTCATTCGAATGATAGGTGTGTGAATTTCTCCTATATGAATTTTGGTCATAGTGTGACCTTCCTGGTTCTTTTCACATAATAAATAAACAAATAAAACTATAAAAAACTTTAATTGCTTTTTGATAGAGAGGAAGGGAGTGAGAGAGGAAGAGAAATGTATATGTGAGAACATAACATCAATACCTTGCCTCATACACTCCTCTTTCCAGGGATCGAGCCTATAACCCAGGCATGTGCCCTGACTAGGAATCAAACCAGCAACCCTTTGGTGCATGGGGCAACCAACTGTTCTTCATTTGTGTTTTGTGTGATGGATTGAAGAGTTGGATCAAGAACTTCTAGTTGAATGCCATTTTAAATAGAAGGACCCAAATGTTTAACTAGTAAAATGTACTTCTTAGAATATTCTGTATTTTACACTTTTCACTGAGTCAATGATCCTTTTTCCTTGTTATTGTAAATTATTGAATTCTAACTTTATATATAAAAGCTAGAGGCCTGGTACACAAATTCATGCATGTGTGGAGTCTGGTCAGGCTGCCCCAATGGGGGCCCATCAGGTTGGTCTGGTGAGTGGAAGGGGCCATGGGAGGTTAGCTGGCTGGCCCTGCCCCAATCAGGGTGGAGGGGGGCAATTGGGGGCTGGGCAGGCCAGAGTGGAGGGGCCAATCAGGGCCCAGATCAGGTTGGTTGGCTGTCAGCAATGCACTTTATAGCCACCGGTCATTCTGGTTGTTCTGCTTGTTTCACTGTTCTGGTTGCTGGGCTTTTATATATATAGATAAGGATTTTAAAAGTTAAAATTTGGATTAAGACTAAGACTTTGGAAGCTGTAGCCCTCTTGTGCCCCCAAGGAATCAGCCCAGGTCCCCAAATAAGCTTTTTACAAACACTTCATTGTTAACAATTTCAAACATGCAACAAAGTTGAAAGAATTTCACAGTAAACAGCTTTATGTCCACCACCTGCCTTGTGCCTCCCACCTATATTTTGCCTTTAACTTTTTGCTACACTTCCTTTATCACATATCTACTCCTCTGTCCACCAATTAATTCATCACAGTTTTGAATGCATTGTGGTGTAAACTATAGACAATAGTCCCCTTCCTCCTAAATACTTTTGCATGCATATTTTTAGGAAGAGTTCATTATTCTTAGGAGATAATGCTCAGGTCAGAGTGAAATGGGGGCAATTTCCATTAGAAAGATCCCAGGCTAACTCAGTCTCCCCATTACCTTTGCTCTGACAAATAGGGAAATCTTTTTTTCCCCAGCAGTTTCTTAGATTTTGCACTTTTGGCATAGGATTTAGTGTTCAGGAGCGTGGAGGATAAAGAGCCAAATGGAGACAGAAAAGGCCATGTCATCATTAAAAATAAACAAAGTCACAAATATGTCAGAGGGCAGAGGCAGGCACTTCATCGTGCAGGTGATTTATGAGGAAAGCTAATTTTAAACAAGCTGTGTAGTGCCTTGCAGCCAAACAGGCAAAGCCTCTTTTGACAGCAGCGGAGCTGCTGATTCCTCAAGAAGTAATATCGTTTTCTTGGTGTAAAAGTCAATCAGTGGCTGTTTACTGTCTAAGGAAACCCTGGATGAGTCACTGAAAGTAGATCCTGTTAAATGCCATGGAGTTAGGAGGATCACAGCCAGGAGACCATGGCCCCTCAGAGTCAAACCCACAGAACAAAACACATTAACAAAGAATAAAGCAGGGGCCTCCCTCTGTTGATCCCATGATGTAGACTCTTTTTCTTAAAGTGGCACTTGGACAGGAGAGAGATAACCTGGCCCCCGGGTTCAGGATTAGTAGACTCTATCTTTAGATTGAAGGCCCTAGGCAGTTAGTTTTCTCTGCCTTCAAGTCTGAGTCTTTTCCAGATGCAAACATCGAAAAAATCTGTAGTTGAATAGTCTAGTCCTATGGAAAGTCCTAAGCAAGCAGAGGTAGGGGAATAGGTAAAGGGGAAATTGTTGCCAGCAGCAGTGTCTATGGATGAAAATTTAATATGGACCCTTCATATATATGACTCAAAAGCCCCCCGAAAGGTACAAAAATGTTAGGTGGTAGATTAAAGAGAGAATTTCTTTGGGAAAATGTAGCAGAGTATTTTTCCTCCTGCCATTCCAAGAAGAGGGAGGGGATGGGGTCCCCTTGTTCAAGTCTAGTGAGAGAGGTTGGAAGGACCCACTTAGGGAGCTAGGTTGTTTACCCTGGATACACTGAACAAGGTTGATATTCCGAAGGGTTCCAACAACCAGTGAGGCATATGCCCTGACAAATGAGAACTGAGATCAGCCATGCCAACTGAGTCAGCTCCTGCAGGGTCCTGATTGCCAAGTATTGCCTCTCACATTCCTGAATAGTGGGAGGTCTGGGGGCCCTGTGAGGGGACTGGGAAGGCAAGGGCATCAGCAGAGGATTTGGGCGGTTGCTTGGAGCAGAAGCAGTTTACCTATTGCTATGAGAGGACATTAACCACAGTCAGTAGGGCTGACTAGTGCATACCAGCTGCCTAGCCCACCTGAACATAGAGAGGGTAGGAGCTGTGGTTAGAGCACCTGTACTGCTGGGGGCACTGGAAAAGGTATTTGTTTCCTGTGGAGGAGATGTCAGTCATGGGTGCAGGAGAAAGAGAACCCCCCTTTATCACATTAAAGAGATTTTGCCCAAAAAGCCTGCTTAGAAGAGAGATGGAGGAATAGCAGAGAAAGTAAATGTTGAAGAGGAAGCTCAATAAACAATGATATTTTTGTTGCTATAGATCCTTTGGCAGCCTGTCTATTCATGTTCTCTTCTCATGTGATTGTTTTCAAATGCATACATGGAATTCATTGAATTGCAAAGGGAACCAATTATACCTAAGAAGAGTTACCTAATATTTTGAAAGTCTTAAACCATTCAATAACTATATCCAATAGCAGCTCTAATAACTACCTTAATATTAGTAATTTTTAAACAGCAATAAGTGTAAGCAACATTTTTAAATATTTTCACAATCTCAATGTAGTATATAGGAAGCTATCTATGATTTTAATTGTGATAGTCTCAAGTACAGCCAATGAAACCACATTGGAAATAGAAGAAAATGCTAATGTCAATTAGATCACACATTTACATTTGATGGACATGACAAATTTTGGTTAGAGATTAATGTAAGTGAATAATCAGGTGGTTTTTTTCTATCCAAGTTGAAAGACCTGATGTAAGTAACCCTGGGTTAGAGGGCTCCCTTACAGGATCACCTGGAGAGTACATGATTTGAATGAAAGACTTGGAGCTGAAAACTGCACAAAAATATCCCTTAAGAGAAAGAGTTAATTTTAAACGTCTGCCATGGCCTGAATAAAACGAATATATATATGGGTACTCTTCAACTCAGGCATTTTTCAGCCTCTCACTTCTCTTCTCTTCTCTACTCCAACCAAGAGGTTTAGCAGCATTAGACTACCTGTGGGAACATACATTGGTACTGCCACTATGGAAGTTCCTCAAAAAATTAAGACTAGAGCTACCACATGTGATGCAGCAATCCCACTTTCTGGGTATCTACTGTCCAAATTAGAAAATGCTTATTTATAAATATATATGTATCCCTGTGTTCATTACAGCATTATTCACAATAGCCAAGACCTGGGAACAATCTAAGTATCCTTTGATGGATGATTGGATAAAGAAGATATGGTACATATCTACTCAGCCATACAAAAAGATGAACTATTGTCATTTGGGACAACATGGATGGATCTTAAGAGAATCATGCTAAGTGAAATAAGTTATATGGAAAGGGACAAGAACTGTATGATCTCACTCATGTGGGATATCAAACAGAAAGCAACAAATGAACAGCAAAACTCAGAGGTACAGACCACAGA
>PVJC01025425.1:0-24843 GCA_004026665.1 Murina feae | reverse complement strand
GTCGTATACCACTCCTGATTTAAAAGCCGGCAGTATTTCTGCCTTTATTTGTGTTTACAGAAGAGTCAGTTTGTGAATCAGCCTCTGGGTGGCAGTGTTTCTGGAGTGACCTCTTTGACTACAAGTCCTCTCTAGCCAGCATTTAGGTTTTGTTTTCCCTATCACACTTAATACTAGTTTGGCGGAATGGACTGCCCCTGAACTGGTTTCCGAATCCGTCACTCCCTGCTCTGCTTCTCAGGACACACAAACAGGGTTTTCCCCTACAGTCTCCGTGAGCGGCCCCAATTGGGTGCTCCTATGTATTGGGTTTAATAATCCCAAGCCTAGCTTTAATAACGAGAGGGGAAAAGGAACCTCTCCAAAGAGATGCGCGGGCTCCCTTCCTCCTCCAGCTCTGCGTGTAACTCTCCCAATGTCTCTTCTCCGCAACCCAAAACCGAGGCTGTCTTTTCGTGTCCCGATCAGTTATGGGGTGGGTTTTTTTGGGTTCCCTTCTGCTAGCAGCCTGAGGGACCCCTTCCCACCCTCAGGTCACGCTGGTGCCACCAGCCTCGGACTTTGTGGAGCGCGGGCTGGCCCCAAGGGGAGGGGCGCAGACTCTGCTGCGCAGAGACTTCTCCTGCGCGCATTCAGCTCTCCCACCTGGAATACAAACCACGCTTTTAACAAGCGAAATCTGACCTGTCCGTGAGGAGGTGCAGGGCTTGTCTGGGTCCACAAATTCTTGGCTTGAGCTCCGGTGTTCCTGGGTTCCTGGCTGGTCCCTGGGTGACCTGTTTGCAATATCCCTGGATGTATATGTTTCTTGTAACAGTCACCCAAGATGGCCCGGTCCCCGTAGCCGAGTCCGCAGCTCCGGGAGAGATTTCAGCAGCAGTGGAGGCAGCGCCCGGTTAAGGGAGCCCCATTTGGGTTCTCCAACAGTCCTCTGGAGTATAGCTGTTGCACACCCACAAATTTCCATGCTTGGTACATCCACACACCCTCCATTCCTTCTCTCTCTCTCTCACTGTCTTTCAGTCTGCCTTCTCATCGGCAGCCATCTTCCTTTCCTTCTTTGCTCCTGTGTTCTTTACTTTCAGCCTTCCCCTTCCCTCTGCTGACACTACGGCCAGCTCCAGGATCCCAGAGCAATAATGAAGGCTAAAATCCAGGATCCAGAACAGTAATGAAGGCTAATTGTGACACTCTGACAGTAAATAATTGTTTATTCATTTGGTTCTGGTCACCCTCGAGCCAGATGCACATCTGGCATACACAGCCTTCCGTAGTGCTTGCTGAACTGAACTGAACTGAACTGAACTGAACTATACCACAACTACAACTTCTTTAAAAGACTCAGGCTATTCCAGATTTTTAAATACTATTTCCATACTATTTACCTTAACTCACGAGGGTACAGATGTCCTCGTGGGACACTAAGTTTAGTAAGTATATCCCCAGAGGGAATTAAAATTCTGGACTAAAATGCTAACCTGAAATGCACAGGACAAAGTAAATTCAGTTATAAAGTGTACTTTTGTACTTGCATACCTCAAAGGAGCACTTCTCCACCTGTGCATCTTTTTCAGCAAAGGACCGAAATAATTCATGTGGAGTGTACCAATGAAGAAAAATATCTCCTATTTTTACTTTCAAAAAACATATAGACCTGAAGTATACTCTTTGAATATATAAAACATAAATTTAGAAGCATACATCAAAGTACAAAGAGTAAGATAACCCCTCTGTGACCTACAGCTAGAATGACCAGTTTTTATTACCAGCACTACGTAGGATTATGTCCCCTAGGCCCTCGATCTCTCTCTAACGACACACCAAACCACAGCTTTTTTTCTTTACAGTTTTTAAGGTTGATAGAGTATGCATTTGCATCAATGAACAATGTATAATATTGTGTAACGTGTTATTTTTTAAAAATCATGTTCCAAAACTTGCTTTCTTCACTCAAAGAAAGTGAAGGAGGGAAAACACAAATCTAGATCATTAAATACATTTAACTTCTGTACAGAGTTAATGAATGTGTCCAAAATGTTTATCTGATCTATTAATAGATGGTTAGGTGGCTTATATGTTTTTACTCTTTTTAAGAATGCTGCAAATATCTCCAGGCCTCCTATGCACAGAAAAAACCCTCATCTCAATGATACATGCTAAGTGGGCGTTCACTGGGTCACAGAACATGCACATATTACTTTCACTATATAAAGCCACTGCAATCCAGATGGACTGCACTGGCTTACACAATTGCATCAAACTAAAGCAGACACACTGGCGACCATTTGTATTAATGTGTACCTGGGACTTGATTATAAATTTGGATAAAGCTACTGTGGAGGAAGCTCTCTCAGTAAATATGAAAGGTGCTGACTATCAATTGCTGGGATGCAGGGACAAATGCTGGAAGGTATACCTTGATCGGGACTGACTACCCCCTTTATTTCCCCTCCTATCTGTCTCCTACAATAAATCTTTGGCAACTTATCTCTTCAAAGCTTGCCCCCACTGCTCTCAACAGGAGATACTAATATTAGTGACCAGCATTAATCTACATAATAACCTTCCCAGTATCTTTTGTTCACTCACTCATTCACTTGTGGGCAAAGACTGAATGAGCACCAACAGTAGCCAGAAATGCAGCAAATACCAGACATGGTTCCAACTCTCAAGGGGACCACAGTCTAGAACTATCCATACAGTGAGGTAGCCACTTGGTACTGGGCATCTGAAATGCTGCTAGTCTCAACTGAGATGTGCTGTATGTTGTATGTTGTGTGTTGTGTGTTGTAAGAAACTAGATTTCTTAGACTAGGTACAAAAAGAATATTAAATTATCAATAATTTTATATTGATTATATGTTGGAAATGATAATATTCTAAATATACTGTGTTAAATAAGACAGTACAACAATTACTCCTGCTTCTTTTTACTTTTTCAATGTGCCAACAAGGAGATTTAAATGTGTACTGTGGCTCACATTGCATTTATTTTCATTAGTACTAGTCAAGAAGGTCTGAGACATAGTATCTATTACACTTCCATACTTTCAGAATGGCCAAATCTAAAAAATTAGCAGTTGTATAAATAATATCAATGATAAGGGAATACAGTTCTCAGAATAAAACCTCTCTCACCCATTACATATATGAACCTGCTATATATCCCAAAGGAAGAAGCTGAAGGCATTTTATAACCTTGGGGCTTTTGCTCAAGTCTTAAATCTACATGAAAACAATAGAATCTTCACATGATAGCAATTTTTAAAAGTACATAATATTTTTTAAAATACGTTATTAATAATTTCAGAAAGAGGCAGGGAGAGAGAGATAGGAACATCAATAATGAGAAAGAATAATCCATCGGCTGCCTCCTACACACCCCACACTGGGGATTGAGCCCACAACTCCAGCATGTGCCCTGACTAGGGAACAAACTGTGACTTCCTGGTTCATGGGTCCATGCTCAATTACTGAGTCACACCAGCAGGGACATAAAAATACATACTATTATAGCTAGCTTTTCTCTATTCTAGAGTCTATAGGTGACTTTTTTAGAAACAAAAGAGATGCAAATCAGAGTGTTAGTCAGTTCTGTGAATGATACAGTAAGTTACACAGAAATAAAACTATGAATCTCTTTCATGTGTTACAGTCCATTCTCACACCCTAAGCACCAATGAAAAACACTTTTATTCATATGAAAATAAAAACAAACCAAAAAAAAAAAATCAATGGAAATACAGAGTAAAGAGAAAAATAGTGAGATTTGTTGTTAGATGATAGTCTGTAATGGGACCTAAAAATAAATTAATTTCAATAGCTAGAAATTACATTTGGCTCAGGTTACTCAAATACTGCTGTGCTATTTGCAAACATGATGAATGGAGTGCAGCTTGCAAACATAATGGACAAAAAGAAATATTTCATTATGCAAAATGTACCTCATTGTTATGCTTGTAAATCTGAAACAATTATAAGTTCTGCTGGCAGACACATGCTGTTCGTCATTTTCACTGACTAGCAGGTAGTGGGTGTTTTGTGTTTTCCTTGTTTTGGCTGCAGTGCATTTGAAAAAAACTAAAATAACTACCTCCTTTCCCACCAAAGTACAGAACTCTTTTCTCCTTACCACTTTGATCCTTAGAACATAAAAAGCAACACTAAGTAGAATTATAATAATAAAAGCGTAATATGCTAATTAGACCGGACAGCCAAACGATCTTCTGGACATCCTTCCAGACAAAGCTACTGCAGCAGGGACTGAGGCAGAGGTGGTTAGGGGCAATCAGGCAGGCAGGCGAGCAGTTAGGGGCAATCAAGCAGGCAAACAAGTGGTTAGGGGCGATGAAGTAGGTGGGTAGAGTGGTTAGGGGCAATCAGGCAGGCGAGTGTTTAGGAGCCAGCAGCCCTGGATTGCGAGAGGGTAGGCGGGGCTGAGGGAACGCCTCCTCTCCTCCTTCCCTACTCCCACCCCCCACCCCCCCGCACGAATTCTGTGCACTTGGCCTCTAGTTCAATAATAAAAGGAAACCAGTGCCTCAGGATGGAAAAGCAGGCAAATAAAAGATACTTCCATATTTTTTATAAAGATGCAGTCAAGCATGTTTTAATAATTCATAAGGTATACAACCTCATAAATGCACAAAGGAGGACAGTACAGCCCAGAGAAGTGAACTGAGATGGAAATATTGATCTCTACCATACGTTTAGTAAGTCATTGCCATGGTGTGCCTTCAAAACAAACCATCCTCAGTGCAGGATGCCCCACTTGTTTCTGTTAACCCCACCTGGGAACCAGACAGTGCAATCCCACAAAACAATTAACAAGCAGAATAAAAGTAAGCCAAGAAGCCAAATACTACTCCACAGAAGGCTTCTGTTAGCTAGAATAAATAACTGACACATTTAAGGATTTTTTTTTAAGATGAGTGTTTTGAGAGAGGAGAGTAAAGAAGTCTCTGTCCTTTTTCCATCTCCCCCCCCCTCAAAAATGAAAACAAGATGGAAATTACATCTTATGGAAAACTAGGCAAAAATCTCTCAGCCAATCACCATATATGCGGAATGCAAGTAGGGGTATAGGAAGATGCTGAGAGGAGACTTTCAGCTAAAGATTTAGGTACCAAATCAATGCAGAAAATACTGTCACTGAGACAAAGCAGGTAAGACTGAATTGTGAACAGCCTCTGGCTCCCACTGCAGAGGCATCAATGAGTAAACTTTAAACACTCTCAATATATAACCCTGCAAGGTTAAGTGCTTCTGTGAACCAGGAAGAATTTCTACTCCCCATGCTCTCCCAGCCCTCACATCTACCAGTGCAACTCAGTGGTCTAGGGGGGCTTCAATTCATTCAAAGATCAATAAAAACAAGCACAGGATCTAGACCAGACCAGGAAGTTAAAGGATAGAGAATAAGGGAAGACAAGGAAGGGTAGAAGAAACAGGAAGTAAAGAGAAAAAAAAACAACAAAAAAAACACCAGATAAAGTCACTAGAAAAATGCTGCCATCAAGCAAATGAAAATCAAACCAGAAATATCCCTGTAACTCAAAGAACTCAATGAAAAATAAAAACATTCAAAGGGATACAAGAGCTCTTGAAAGATGGGACAAAATCACAGAAGATGCATTATGAGCCCATTCATCAAAGAAATTAAATCTAAACAAAAAAAACTGTTTGACACAGAATGAGCATAACTGAAATAGTCTGCAAAAAGGCAACAAAACAACAACAAACCAACAAAAAAAAGAATGTGTATTATAGAAAAACTAGGCGGTTAGTTAAAACAGTCCAGGAATATATCATATTCAAGCGTTTTAATCAACAGGTATACATGAAATTCATACCCTGTATACAATATTGTTTTGAAAAACCCCTATACCCAACAACATACCTATCCAGTTCAGAAACAAAAAGCCATAAAAGAACTGAAATAATACAAGAACAAGGGCAACCGAAGACTCCATGTCGTAACATCCACTAGTCACACTTAAGTAAATTCTGAAAAGGAAACAATCAATATAGGCCTGGAGTCATCAAGAAGGATTTGACAGAAGAAGGAAACACACTGGACTTTGAGGGAAAGGTAGATCAAAGACCAAAGGAGAGAGAGAACAGATTTACAGATCAAGTAGAGAGTATACACTGCAGCAGAGAGGCAAGAGTGAGGTTGGCCAAGCACAGAGGAAGGGGATTCTGGGGAGCAGACTAAATGGTTTATGCTGGTAAATAAAAAAGATGAGGTTATGACAGGGTCAACTATGAAAGAAACTGAGTATCAGCAAAAGGAACTGAAATGGGATGGAGTACACACTATAAGCTACTGCAAAGGGATATGGTGAAAGCTAGGAAGGGCAGTATAAGAGATGAATGGCAACAGAAAAGAAAATGTGATATGAGAAAATAGCTTGAGAGATATATAATGGTCAGTCAAGGAAGATGACAGCGGTGCATATACAGAGTTAAAAGTGAATTAAACAGACATTTAAAGAATAAAAAATAATCAATAGACTTTGACAACATATCAGAAAGGAGGGAAGGAAGAAAAGGAACCATCAAAGATGCTCCAATGTTTTTCTATCTAGGAAAGCAGAATGAAAGATTGGGAGCATGTTTGACCACAACATATAAAATGTAACAATTCAAAACAAAAAAACTTC
Organism: Murina feae; assembly: GCA_004026665.1. Classification (NCBI taxonomy): domain Eukaryota; kingdom Metazoa; phylum Chordata; class Mammalia; order Chiroptera; family Vespertilionidae; genus Murina; species Murina feae. The sequence continues at coordinate 18,178 of PVJC01025425.1, read as the reverse complement.
TACCACAGCAAAAGAAACTATCAACAAAATAAAAGGGGATCCCATTGTATCAGGGAACATATTTGGCAATGATACATTTGATAAAGAACTAATATCCAAAAAAATAAGAAACTCATACAACTTAACAAAAGGAAGAGAACCCAATTAAAAAATGGGCAAAGGACCTAAATAGATACTTCTCTAAAGTGGATATACAGATGGCCTAGATGCATCGGTTCTCAACCTGTGGATTGTGACCCTTTTGGCGGTCCAATGACCCTTTCACAGGGGTCGCCTAAGACCATCCTGCATATCAGATATTTACATTACGATTCATAACAGTAGCAACATTACAGTTATGAAGTAGCAATGAAAATAATTTTATGGTTCGGTCACAACATGAGGAACTGTGTTTAAAGGGCTAGAAGGTTGAGAACCACTGGCCTAGAGACATATGAAAAAATGCTCAAAGTTACTGATCATTAGAGAGATTCAAAATAAAACGACAATGAGGTATCACCTCACACCTATCAGAATGGCTACCATCAACAAATCAACAAATGACAAGTGCAGGCAAGGATGTGGAGAAAAGGGAACCCTAGTACACTGCTGGAGGGAATGCAGACTGGTGCAGCCACTATGGAAGACAGTATGAAATTTCTTCAAAAACTTAAAAATGGAACTGCCATTTGACCCCATGATCCCACTTCTAGAAATTCATCTAAAAAAACTGAAACACCAGTAAGAAAGAATATATGCTCCCTTATGTTCATAGTAGCACAGTTTACACTAGCTAAGATCTAGAAACAGCCCAAGTGCCCATCAGTAGATGAGTGGATAAAAAAAGATGTGGTACATTTACACCAAGGAATACTACGTAGCATCAAAAAAAGAAAGATCTCTTACCCTTTGAGATAGCATGGCGGGATCTGGAGAGTATTATGCTAAGCAAAATAAGCCAGTTGGAGATATCACTCATATGTGGAATCTAATGAACAAAATAAACTGATGAACAAAATAGATCCAGAGGCATAGAAGCATGGAACAGACTCACGAATCACAGAGGGAAGTGGGGGTGGGTGGAGATTAACCAGAGGACTTATATGCATAACCCATGGACACAGACAATAGTATGGTGAGGGCCTGAGGTGGGGGGAGGGGTGGGCTAAATGGGTTGGATGGGAGGAAAAAGGGTACATCTGTATTACTTTCAATAAAGATAAATTTTTAAAAATGAAATAAAATAAAATGTAACAATTCTATCTATTTTTATATCTTTTCTGGGCATCTGGCTTTAATTCATGCATGCCAAAGGAGGCACTTTGGGATTTTTCAATAGGAGAAACTCAAGTACATTACATTAAGTCAACAACATAAAACAAAGACCAAAAATGAATCTTTTAAAAAGTTTCCTTATTTGTGGATGGAAATGAAATGATATCTGACATTTGCTTTCCTATAATCCAGTGGTGGAGAATATATATAAAGCAAAATTGGCCAGAAATTGTTGAAGATGGATGATGAGTACACAGGGACACATTAAACTATTCTCTCCACTTAGGAACAAAAACCTCCTTACCACTTTTATCTAATCACATGAATCTAATAGTTCACTCAGATCTCCCTTCTGAAGGAAATGATTGTAAAATGTGAGAATGTAAATTGTAAATAATCCTGATTAAAAGACAAGTCTAACACATTACATCCATCACTAAACATAACTGCAAAAGACATCCAATCTAATAAAAGAGTAATATGCAAATTGACCATCACTCCGAGACCCCATAAGCCACACCCACCAGTCAAGCCACACCCCCAGCCCATCAGAACAGCTGTATGCAAATTAACCCAACCAAGATACAGGCTGGCAGTCACAGAGCTAGATCAAACAGGAGACTTCTTTTGCACCAGGAGTAAACTGTCTGCCTAGGCTGGTGGGCCTCTCTCTGCTCAAGGCAACATAGTTTTAATTATAGAAGCCATGGAGCTGAAGCAAACAGGAGACTTTGTTCCCTGCCTAAGTCTCCACTCAAAGTAACAAAGTTTCAATTATAGAAGATAAATAAACCCCCAGAAACCTGATTCCAGCCAACCTCACTGGGACGTTGGGTCAATGGGAGCTGTGGGCAGCCTGCAAACAGCCATCAGTCCTTCACCCAGGCTGGCTAGGCACACCAGTAGGGACCTGAACCCTGAATGGGCTGTGAGCAGCCTGAAAACGGCTCTCAGCCCTTCACCCAGGCTGGCGAGGCATGCCAATAGGTGGACATCCTCCGAGGGGTCCCAGACTGCGAGAGGGCACAGGCCGGGCTGAGGGACCTGCCCAAGTGCACAAATTTTTGTGCACCGGGCCCCTGGTAAAACAATAAATGAAAACCCTACCTATACGGCCCTTGCATATACCTCTGAACTGCAGTTGAACATGCTCAGAACGTAATATCCCACAACACTGGCAACGCAATACACTGTAAAGAGTATCAGTTGTTCACTATTGTGGTTGTGTGCCTGACCCGGAGCTGTGGCTCACTGCCATTGTCCAGGGAAAGATAAAAATTCAAAATCTGAAATGCGGTTTTTACTAAGTATGTATCACTTTTGCACCATTGTAAAGTAAAAAAAATTGTAAGGACTGTCAGAGCCTGTCTATTTCTTTCAGTCATGAACAGAATTTTATGCCAAACAATATACCAATATTGTGTCTAGAAATCCCACTTAGACTAAGACAACGAAGACTAAATATTGGTTGAAATTTCACATAATTGAAAATACAAAATGTGTCATGTTAACTTTACAGAACAATTCATTTTGAGCATCTATCTTTTTCCTTTCCATTCTATCTACTTATACAGCCAACATAAGGAAACTGGTTAACAAATAGTAAAATGGTAAACATAATGGAATTCTGTATGTTATCTTTAAACAGCCATGCTGCCTACATTGTTTTTAGTTCATGAAGTAAACAAAATGAAACAACTATAGATGTATTCCATTCAAACTATTTAAAATACATCATTCAACCATTTTAAAATTTCTTTATAACCCAAAGATAGTTCTCAACATAACTATCATAAATAGAGAATATAAACCTAAGGAATAGCAAAGGAAGAATTAGCAAAAGTCCCTGTTATTCATATACATTGTGACAGATCAGTGGAGAGACTTGGAGGCAGCAGTGAGAAGGCCTGGTGGCCAGAGGAACCTCAACCAAAGCAACCCCATCCACTTTTATGTGTTTACTGTCCTGGGAACTCCTAGAAGATTTCTCAGGTATGATTTTACGTCAGTAAAAGGATTTTGCAGTTTAAAGCATTGTAAAAGATTATTTACTACTGTTAACATAAAAACATTCAAACGTGTAAGAAATTTTTTGTGAGTTTATTTGAGCCAAACTGTCCACAATTGCCAGAAAGAAGAATCTCAAGGGACTGGGATAGTGCTCTGGAGAAAGGTGGTTTTTCACCTATTTTTATTCATTACAATCAAAGGAGGAGACATAAGTGGGTTGCATGAACTCCATTAGTGATAGATTAGAGAGGTGAAAGAAAGTAAAGCAGGGAAACCTCAGGAATTGGATAAAAAGTCAAATGATAGATGCATACTTCTTTTACTTAGGTGGGTACAGGATAGTTAATAGTCAACAATTAACATGATAACAATAACCATGAAGGAAGTTGTGGTCTCTGTCCTAGTACAAGCACATTGGGTTGTGCCCCAGGGGTCTGGAGAAAAGGGAAGTTACAAGTCACCCTGACATTTCAATGGTATGTTATTGTAGATGCAAAAAGACAATAAGCTTGTTACAGAATTTACCAGGCTACCAGAAAACACATAACAGGCACTGGGAAGATCATGAACAACACTTGTATTACAGGAAGCACCAGTGCTTGAATGGCCCAGGGGAATTGGATCCCAAATCTGAGCAGGGGGAGAGATGGGGGCTCCCTTTTATCTCCTTAGTATTTTTGTCTCCCAAATATGAACCACACTTCCAGACTTTTCCTGGGATTTACAGCCCCTGTGGATTGGAATGGGAGTGATGGAGTAAAAGTCAAACCAGGCCCCCCGAAGTTCCCCGTTACTCAACTACCCTTTTCCCAACCGACCAATAGGGATGCAGAGAAAATGACCCAAGTCTGACTGCATCCCGCCCCCTTTGCACAACCAACCCTGACCCTTCCCTCGACCAATCACACATTACCCCACCCACCAACTCCCAGCCCAATAAAGGCCCCATCCTCCTGAAACTCAGGGTCTTACTCCCTGCTGCGCCACTGTGAGGGCCAGCTTGTGACGGAGCCTGACTTGAGTAAAGGTTCTTTTGTTCTTACATCAGATTCGGGCTCCCTCGTGGTTCTTGGGGATTACAACACCTGGGCATTGCGTTGGATATTTATGCACAACAGAAGTGAGATTATACCCAAAGGCCTGGCCTGGCTGGCACCAGCGTTGCCAACCCTCTCTGGGGGATGTGTATGGTTCATGGTTTAAGGCCTCTGTAAAATGGAAGTATTCTGGGAAACAAGTTTTTGCAAGGCTAGCTAGGGCACAAATGGAAAGGGGATTGGGGCTAGCAAGCATATGCATCAGAATGCAGACTGCAGGGAGCTCAGGTTGCTTTCACAAGCTCAGTTAAGGTAAAGATTGATCTTGTCAGGGAAGATACCTGCCTAGGACACAACTACCCACCCATAACTGCTTTTAGTTAAAGTTTAATTTCAAACCATCCTTTGTGGTTACTTTAGGTCTTTGAGTTTGTGAGACCGCCATGCAGGCCTTCCCTGAGCTTGTCAGGTTAGTATGTGGCCCTTTTTGTCCACACAATACATATACATAATCCTATGTATTTATATTCTAATCATTATAATATACATTTGAAAAGCTGGACAGCCCTCCAACCAACCTACACACTAGGATCTGAATGAGGATATATTTCTATTTTAACTCCAGCACTTCATTATAAAAACATTAAACACAGTTTCTGTAGAGCATCAGTCAGTATCTCTCAATCTTGTCAAACTGTTATAGTGAAATGGAAAGAAGAAATAAACAGCCCTTCCCAATCTTACTCATCAGGCTTAAATAATAAAATGTCATTACTGAATCATCATTATTCTGAACTAAATGTGATATATTCATAAAACATAAAAATGGAGGGATAGAACTGCACATTTTTTTCCTAACTTATTAAGGATGACCATTAAACTCCACTTTACTCTGTCAATTGTGATTTAAATGACAACCAAAATGCATGAAAATAAATGGTCTATTCTGCTTCTTCTTTCTCTGCTTGCTTGCTTTATTTATGCTGGTCATAACTCTACAACCAATAAAGAGTGATCGTGAATATTGTGTGAAGGCAGCAAAGTCAACTTTAACAAATAAAGGAAAGTCTTATCAGAGAACAGCAAACCTTGGGTTACTGAGAAAATAACACATAAATCCACCACAAGGCTTCAGATATGAATCTGTGTGTGCTGACTACTGAACACACTTAATATACGTTTTTAAATAGATGATTGAATGAGTAAATCAATACGTGTAACTTCATATTAAATGTCATTAACCAAATGTCCAAATCACTGTGTTTAATGTTAGTGTCTATTTAGGAGGAGAAATACTGAGTAATTTTAGAGCCAAGGCTGAACAAGATGACTTTTTCAAACTAAACACAAAAACAAAACAAATTTAGTCTAAAAAATAGCACAAAGAAAAATTAAACTTGAGTTATTATTTCTACATACACTACACTCTAAATATGTTCCAAAATCATTTTGTATCGTTGATCACTCATTTCCTTAGCAAATTATTTTCCCTGAACAAACTTTTTTTTCTAAAATTTTCTCCCAAAATAATAATACATTTTAAATGATTTTTATGGTATGGCTGAACATTATATAAAATCTCAAAAATTATGAAAAAAAAATTTGAAGATTTTACCTAAATAAAAGAGTCTTTTGTGTAGTTCATTATTTCCTATGGAACAAATACTGTCAATTTTCAAATTAGGATATCTTCTCCCCCACACAAATATCAACCACATTTCTATATAATGACAACAACCATGTACAAACCAAAATTTGAAATACAGTATCACCTACTATCATTTAGAAGAAATCAAAATACTTAGATACAAACCCAAAAATACATATAAAAGATCTGAATGGTAAAAATTAAGACCTAATGAGTCCAAAATGCTGAAGTTGGGGCCCTGCAAGTAATTCTGATAAATGTTAAATTTGAGAACTACTGGCCCAAATACTACATGAATTTACCCAGAAGCAAGGACACAGTGTCAGACAAATTTTGGTATAAATTAACACTTAAGAAAAGTGAACATCCCAAGTCATGAAATCATAAAAATCCTAGAAGAAAAACATAGGCAGCAAAATCTCAGACATTTCACATAGCAGAATTTTCATTGATATACTAGTATCTCCTAAAGCAAGAGAAACAAAGGAAAAAAAAATAAATGCAACTACATCAAAATTAAAAGCTTCTGTATGGGAGAACATATTTGCCAATGACACACCTGAAAAAGGGTTAAGTTCAAATATGTGAAGAATTCATACAGCTCAACGAAAGGAAGACAAATAACCCAATTTAAAAAATGGCCACACGACCTATATAGGCACTTCTCCAAAGAGAACATACAGATGGCCAAGAAACATATGAAAAAATGTGCATATCACTAATCGTCAGAGAAATATAAATTAAAACTACAATGAGAAACACCTTACACCTACCAGAATGGCTATCATCAATCTATCAACAAACAAGTGCTGGTGAGGATGTTGAGAAAAGGGAACACTAGCACACTGCTGGTGGGAGTACAGACTGGTGCAGCCACTATAGAAAACAGTATAGAGGTTACTCAAAAACATAAATGTGTAACTACTGTCTGACCCAGAGATCACAGTTCTAGGATTGTATCCTAAGAAACCCAAAACACCAATCAGAAAGAATATATGCACCCTTTTATTCATAGTAGCATTATTTACAATAACTAAGATCTGAAAATAATCCAAATGCCCATCAGTAGATGAGTGGATAAAAAAGCTGTGGTACATTTACACAAAGGAATACTATGCAGCTGTAAAAAAAGGATCTCTTACCCTTTGAGACAACATGGAGGAACCTAGAGAATATTATGCTGAGTGAAATTAGCCAGTTCTAAAGAAAGACAAATATCACATAATCTCACTTATAGGTGGAATCTAATGAACATAAACAAATAAACAAAACAGGTCCAGAGGCATAGAGGCATAGAACAGACTGACATGTCTTGGGAGAGGTGGGGGAGGTAGGAAAGAGAGGAGGGGAGCTGGGAAGAGATTAAAGAACTTATGTTCATACTAGTGGCTCAGTGCACAAAATTCATGCAGGGGATGGGGGGGGGGGTTGTCCCTCAGCCCAGCCTTCACCCTCTCCAATCTAGGACCCCTTAGAGGATGTCCGACTGCCAGTGTAAGACCGATCCCTGTGACATTTCTCTCACAGTCCGAGATTGCTGGCCCCTAACCACTCACCTGCCTGCCTTCCTAATCGCCCTTAACCACTCTGCCTGATGGCATACTTGCCCTCAACTGCCCTCCCTGCCAGCCTTCTTGCCCCCAACTCTCCTACTTGCTGGCCTAATTGCCCCCTGCTGGCATGATCACCCCCAACTGCCCCCTCCTGCCAGCTTGCTCACCCCCAATTGGCCTCCCCTGACGGCCTGCTCACCCCCAACTGCCCTCCCCTCTGGCCTGATCACACCTAACTGCCTCTGTTTCAGCCCTAACACCATGCCTTTGTCTAGGACATCCATAAGGTCTCCTGGCAAGTCTCCCAGTCTAATTATCACATTACCCTTTTATTAGTGTAGATAGAGGCCTGGTGCCTGGGTGGGGGCCAGCTGGTCTGCCCTGAAAGGAGTCTTTGGGAGGCGGGGGCAGCCTGGGTGAGGGTCCTCGGGCAGTTTGCAGGCCAGCTACATCCTCATTGGGGTGGGGGTCCTCACTGGGGGGCATGGCCGGCCTGGGCGAAGGGCTAATGGCCAGTTTGCAGGCTGGCCATGCCACCATCGGGTGAGGGTTGCCACTAGGGGTGTGTGGTTGGCCTAAACAAGGGGCTGAAGGCCATTTGGGGGCAGTTTGCGAGCCAGCCAAGCCCCCGACTTTCTCCAGAAAGATGTCCAGAAGGTCTCCCAGTCTAATTAACATATTATTCTTTTATTAGTATAGATGTGCATAACCAATGGACACAGACAATAGTGTGATGAAGGCCTAGGGTGGGACAGGGTCTGGGAGGAGGGAACTGGGGAACATTTGCAATATTGTCAACAATTAAAATAAAATACTAAACCAAAAAAAAGTGAACATCCTAATAAAGACACAATTGCCTATTACTTTTTGTAACACCTTACTGAGATAATTTCCCTACCATAAAATTATCACATTTAAATAATTCAATGGTTTTAGAATATTCAGAGATTTGTGCAACCATCATCACAGTCAATTTTAGAATATTTTTATCACTCTAAAATAAAAAGAAACTCCATACATTTTAATCACTCTAATTTCCCATTCCTTAGAGCCTTACCAATCACTAATATATTTTCTATCCCTATAAATTTACTGGTTTTCAATAGTTTGTATGAATGGAACAATGTAATATAAGGTGGGGGTTTTTTGTGGATTCTTTCATATAGCTTAACATTTTTAAGGTTCATCCACATAGCATATATCAATACTACATTTTTTTATGGCCGAGCAAATTTCCACTTCATGGACATAGCACACTGGTTTATTCATTCAATTGTTAATAGACATCAGGATTGTTTCCACTTTTTGGCAGTTATGAAAAATGGTGCTATGAACATTCGTGCACACATTTTGTGTGGACATGTTTTCAGGTCTCTTGGGAATATACCTAGGAGAGAAACTGTTGGGTCTCATGGTATTTAATGAACTGACAGAATATCTTTGGAGTGACTTCACCACTCCTATCAGCAGTGTATGAGAGTTACAATTCTCCATACCTTTACCAACACAAATCTAACTTTTTTATGCCAGCTATCTGTGGGTGGAAATTAGAATCTCATTGTGTTTTTATTGGCATTTCTATTGTGACTAATGACATAGAGCATCTATCTTTTAGTGTGCATTTTGTCTGTTTGTACATTATCTTTGAAAAATTATCTATTCACATCCCTTGCACCATTTTTAATTGGGTCACTTATCTTCTTATTGAGTTTATAAGTTCTTTATACATTCTATATATAATCCTCTTATCAGACATATGATTGGCAAATATCTCCTCCCATTCTGTGGGTTGTCTTTTTACTTTCTTGGTATAACCCTTTAAAGCAAAATGTTTATGATTTTTGTTAAATGTTTTCTGAATAAATATCAACTCTGAATTCACTGTTGAATGCTAAGTGTAATTAACATACTGGATATTAACATGGAACAATTATGATTTATATTGTGGAAGTTGTACTAGATTAGGGAAGAATTATATTTAAGACTGGCCTTAATGTGAAATAACCAGAATAACCAGACAGAAGTTTATAATGGTCAGAAAGTAATTCAATGAATCTTTATAACTGGTGTTTTACAAGAAGAGCAAATTCTTCTCATCTAGGGCAATAGATCAATGCTCAAAATAATCATGTATGATTGAGTCATCTAAATTTGTGCTTTAATCCATTCTTTTAAACTTTTTTTTCTGTGTCTGCTTAAAGTACCCCAAATTGATTTCGCAAAGCCTGATTCTATCCATCAAACTAAATTCTAATATATAGATTATTTCTACTGTTTTCTGAAGTCAGTGAAAGGTCATCATTAAACAAAGGGGAACCAATATCAGCCTCAGGCTACAACACTAAATCAAGGGAAATTCAATGCTTATCATAATTGATTAGAGCTGCAGGGTACCAAGATAAGACCAAGACCGCCTATAATAATATCTGGCACCAGACTTACAAATAAAATGGGCCTTTGAGTTCGATGTTATTCTATAGAGAAGAGAGGACTTAACAATTCTCAATTTGCCAAGAAGGCTTATATAGAACAGTATTTTCTAGGGCTTACAAAATACCATAGACCTGGGAGACAAACAACAGAAATTTTTATTTTCTCACAGTTCTGGAGTCCAAAAGTTCAAGATAAAGGTGTCAGCAAGGCTGGTCTCTCCTGAGGCCTCTCTCCTTAGCTTAGAGATGGCTGCCTTCTCACATGGCCTTTCTCAGAAAGTGTCACCCCTGGTGTCTCTCCTACAAGGACACCAGTCCTACTGCATTAGGACCCACTCTCTGACCTCATGTAACTAAATTACCTCTCTAAAGGTACCATCCAAATATTATCACTTGGCATTTAGGGCTTCAACATATGATTTGTGGTGAAAACAATTCAGTCCATAACAATAATAGACTTCTAATTGCAGGAAATATTATGATACATATATACAATGGGACAGTGTACTTCAGACATTAGATTATCAATACTTTAAGATCAGGGCCTGTGTCTTTCTCACTGACATCCCAGTCCTTGTACATTGTTTGACACAGACAATGCTAATTATACACACACACACACACACACATACATGTATGTATGTACATATGTACATATATGTGTATACATATACATATATATAACTAGGGGTCCAGTGCATAAAAATTTGTGCACTCAGGGGGGTCCCTCAGCCTGGCCTGTGCCCTCTCACAGTCTGGGACTCCTTGGGGGATGTCCACCTGCTGGTGTGCCTGGCCAGCCTAGGTGAGGGGCTGATGGCTGTTTGCAGGCTGGCCAAGACCCCCAGTGGAAACCCTCACCCCATGGAGGTGTGGCCAGCCTGGGTGAGGGGCTGAGGGCCGTTCTCAGGCTGCCCACAGTCCCTTCAGGGTTCAGGTCCCTACGGGGGTGCCTGGCCAGCCTGGGTGAGGGGCTGAGGGCTGTTTGCAGGCTGGCCACAGCTCTCATTGACCCAATGTCCCAGCGAGGCTGGCTGGAAGGTTTCTGGGATTTATCTTCTATAATTGAAACTTTGTTGCCTTGAGTGGAGGCCACAGCCGGCCTAAGCAGGCAGTTTCCTCCATCGCTGTTTGCTCTGTTTGTTCTAGCTCCGTGGCTGCCGGTCGCCATCTTGGCTGTGTTAATTTGCATACAGTTGTTCTGATTGGCTGATGGGCATGGCTTAGCTGGTGAGCGTGGCTTAGGTATAACAGAGAGAGGGTCAATTTGCATATTATTCTTTTATTAGATTAGATTATATATATATAATTATATATAAGACAATATATATTAAAAACAATATATATTAAAAAAGAAAATAGCCCTATCTGGTTTGGCTCAGTGAATATACCATTGACTCAGGGACTGAAGGGTCCCAGATTCAATTCCGGTCAAGGGCACATGCATGGGTTGTGGCTCCATCCCTAATAGGGGGCATGCAGGAGGCAGTCTATCAATCATTCTCTCTTATTGATATTTCTATCTCTCTCTACCTCTCTCTCCCTTCCTCTCTGAAATAAAAATTTATTTTAAAAAATAATAAAATAATGGATTTTTTTTGCCTCTCAATAAATATCTTAGAAAATGTAATGCTGTGAAACTTGATATTTAAAAGTGACTTTTCTCTTTTACAATATCATATGCAACAGCTCATATAAAATCCCATGGAATTAGGAAGTATAGCAGAAGATTTGTAAATGCATTTCAAACATAAAGTACTTGAAATTACGGTGCAATTCCTTAATCATCTTATAATACTGTGACTACTAAAACAAAACAAAACACAACACAAAGGCTTAGGAGTGAACCTGGGAAAGAAAGTGACTCAGAGGTCATTAGTCTCTAGCAATATTTGTATCATAATGCCCAGCATCATAAAAGATCTGATTCAACAGAAGTACACCATCATCTTGGGGATGGAAGTAGCAGAATGTGTCTCTGGATTCATATCAAACAATATATATTTTGTTCTGTGCTTCTAGTATATTAAAATATAAGACATATTTAAATGCTTTTTTCATAGTCCCTAAATGTTTCTGCACAACTGGTACAATCTTCTCTTCCAGCCTTATTTATAGGGACTACAGCTTATATGAAACTGGTTTTGCTTAATGGACCAGAACCAAGTATGCAAATTGTTCATCAGAGTTTTGGCTCTATGTTCACTTAAATGTGTTCAAAGCATAAGTTCTGTGAAATACTAGGACAGAAAATGACCAAAGTAGTGCTGATTTGGTAGCTCTTTAGACAGTAATGTTAGAAGATAAAGATACTGCTAAATTGAATAATTTTATATTCCTCTATATAATAAAAGATGCACTTTATCATAATACCTTAATGAAAACAGGATATATTCTAATGACACTGATATTAGCATTTCAACTGTCAAAGTCATATAGTCCATAGACTCAAAAGAGGAACACATGCTTCCACATGAGCTATGAGGAAAGAAGGATACCTTAATAAAAATATCAGTTCTTATAGGTTGTACCAAGAATTATCAAATAAGCAGCTGGGAGTCATAGAGTAAAGGGGGAAAATATAAATGATGGAGCTCAAGTTAGCAGAAATACAAATGGGACCCAACCTAGTCTGAGGACCAGAGAGAAACCTGGGGAGATGAGAGGGGGAGCAAAGGAGGTGAGGGGAGACAGAGAGACAGGGAAGAACTTCCTGCTTTCAACTGATTCACATCAAAGCAAGAGGATTTCCAGGATCTAGAAAACCTCAAATATAGACACCAACCTTCGGCAATTGCCAAGATGACCTACAATACCTACCTCAGGCTAGTCTCCCAGGAATTAAAAGGAAAACACCTTCAGCTAAGCACTCTATTATCTATTCTCCAAAAGCTTATCCTCAAAGAGGCAGAAAGTGACCTTCATCAATGATAGGAACACAAAAGAAATATCAGGGAGAAAATCCACCTCTACCTGGTCAAGCCAGGGAGGCGTTCCTCAGAAGAGGCAGCATTTGAGCTGGACTTAAAAAGATAAGTGGAAATTTGCAAAATGAATATAAATCTACTTTTGGCCAAAAAAAAAAAAAAAAAAGGAGTTCTCTATCAGTCATTAAGTATATAGGAAGTGGTAGCAGTGGAAGATGAGGCCAGAGAAAGCACTGCATAGAAACACATTCTTGAAAAGAAAAAAGTGGACCCTGGCTAGCCCTTCCAGAGTCAGCTTTATGAGTAGCCCTGAGGTGGTTTCTAAATTACAAGGATTGTCAAAACACCATTCCTTGAAATTCCTCTAACAGGGATGATGTACACAAATAGATTTAATAGGATTAAAAAATATTGATTTATGCCAACCATTCTAAAGCAGGCCAAATCAATTCAACCAATCCTATAGAATAAAAAAGTGATGTGCAAATTGACCATCACACCCTTGCACAAGATGGCCCCCCATGTGGTCAGTAGATGGCCAGCAGGAGAGGGCAGTAGGGGTGACTAGGCCAGCAGGGGAGAGCAGTTGGGGGGCAACTGGGCCAGCAGAGGAGGGCAGTTGGGGGCTATCAGGCTAACAGGGGAGCAGCTAGGTGCTGGCAGGGGAGTGGTTAGGGGGTGATCAGGCAGGTAGGCAGGCAGGCGAGCGGTTGGGAGCCAGCAGTACTGGATTGTGAGGGATGTCCAACTCCCAGCAGTCAGACATCCCCCAAGGGGTCCCAGATTGGAGAGGGTGCAGGCTGGGCTGAGGGACATGCCCCAAGTGTATGAATTTCGTGCACCAGGCCTCTAGTCTCCATATATATGAATGAAGAGGAAATATGCAAATTAGGCCACTATGCCATAATGGGTCATGACTGGACAGGAGGTTGCATGCACAAGTGAGGCCTGGAGTGGAGACGGGGACAGAGACAGGGGGGTTGGCTGGACACCACACCATGGCTCAGGCTGGCCCCCCAGAGCTGGTGCGGACACAGATAGGAGCAGGGGGTCTGGCTCGTAGCTTCTGTGGCCGAGTGCAGGTCCAGAGAGGAGATAGTGACTCCCTCTCACGGAATCAGCATGGGTGCTTCCTGGCTCCCACAGAAGCTGTGTGGCTCCCAGCTGCACGCTGCAGTTCTTGGCGGCTCCCACGGAAGCAGCAGGTGGCCTACTGTGCACGGTATCATGCAATGGGCTACTAGTACATACATAAAAATGGAAGGTACCCAATTACTCTTACTTTAATGAGGATAAACATACTGGATGCTAGAAGTGAGGTAAAGAGGTCTCACAGAATTGAGAAATGGGAATACAAAAGGAAACATCAAACAACTTTCTTCAATATAATCTTGCTAACTTTGAGCTTAATTTCAAAAAAATCAGTTTAACAAAAGGCTTACAGAGACCTAGGTACATAGAGTATGAGGGAAAAGGATGCACAACCAAACTACTGTCAAAGCAAGCTTCTTTACAGCAGATCTCTCCTTCATTTAAAACTTAAATCTGATGGCAACAATATCATTACATGAGAGCTGTCTAATTAATGAGGCAAGTCATAATCCTATTTTAAAAAGCTTTATTTGGGTAGTGTTTTTGTTTAAAGAAAGAAAAACATATAGAGGTGAGCAAAGTAGGCTTGATTAATCAAATACTACATACAATAAGTTCAGCTACTAAGAAGCAGGAATAGAGCAAGTTCATTCTAGGGACTTGTGGCTTAGAACCACATCTCACGCCTTCATCAGGAACAGCCTGTGCTGGGCACCCTGAATTCTAAATTCTGCCCATAACCGAGGGGCCACAGTTATGTCCCCAGCTGCTCACCTATCCCCTCAACACAGAAGGGTGCTGACAGGTATCCATCATTACAAACAGAACAGAAGGGAAAATTAATATTATAAAATCAAAGACCTTGTTTATATTTCATTTCATGAACCGTGACACATGTCTCCCTTTAACTGTAAGACCTGCTTGATTTTGGTCCAATATCTCATGACTTAAGCTTCACCCAAAGGGAACCAGAGTATGTTGCCTATACCCTGGTGTGATCTTAAGGTTGGTTAACAGAGAATTGAAAAAGGAAGAAATCAAGCAAGGAAAAGTAATTCCTTTTTAGAGGCGAAAAAAAGGGTCACACTGAAGACAAACAACTGTCATAAACATAATTTGATAATGGAGTCATAATCTAATGAACATGGTCACCAATGTTCTACAAGTCCTTTGGAAGAGACAGTGAAAGGCTGTAAATTCAAGTTAAAAATGAGGATACACTGAGAGGCCCAGCTCCTAGAAACCTGGTCAGTCCATGTAACCTTAGTCCAGGTAAATGAGTATCTTTTAGGATTCATATTTCTTTTCTTTTTTTTTGTATTTCAACTTTACGTAACTTCATGATCTCTCCCACTATCTTTGAAGAACCTGGTAAGCCTGGTGACCCCAAGCTGAGAAAAACTGACCTACAACAAGAAATAAGCAGAGCTGTTCAAACATAAACATCCCTATTTTTTTCACTAATCACATATTTCACGGTAAGAAAGACATATATTGGAAGTGAAAGCTTTTTGTTAAAAAAAATAGGTAAGAAATCTAAGAGCAATATTCATTCATAAATGCCAATGATCTCACCAAGAAAATCACTGAGACTTCATGAGGTATTAAAGAGAAAATACATTTAAAAACTTTCATAATTTTAATCTCCCTCGAATCCCATTTAATCTAAATTTCAAAACATGTCAATTAAGCATTGTAGGAAGAAACTAAAATAAAATAAACCTTCAAGGAGTCTTTCTCCTGAAACAGATCCTAGGAAATACATATTCAACAGAGTCATTGGCATAGGTTCAAGTTATCGATTGTAAATATGAGCGACTTACACTGTGCGGCAGCTTTAAAGTTTCCTGCGTTTTGGTTTAACAGCCCAGTTTTTACCCATTATCTGCTCTTCACAGCCTTCACATCCATGGAACAGAAGGTACAAAAAAACGTTGCGTGTCTGAGCTAAAGGGACTGGCATGGCAGCCTCCAGCCTTCACTTACTTGCTGAAATCCCAAACCACAAATCTGTCTCATACCTTCTCAAGGCCTCTCTTGGAAGAAATGAAAAAAATACCTTTGCTTAGAAGAGGAGCAACACAGACATATCATCATAGCTTCTGTTATGAGAATCATAGAAACTCTATTCCACTTTTCCTTAGTATTTATTAACAGATCTGCTTTTTATAATGATGAAGCCAAGAATTATCCTACAGGTCTATATGAAAGCACTTAACATTTCAATAACCTAAAGAAAAGTTCTTTTGGAAGTGAGAATTCTATAACCATTTCAGCACATCTGATATCTTAGATACCCTTCCCCAAAAAATGGACACCCAAAAAATGTATATACACATTAACAGTTGATAACTCATTAAATTTTCACTCCCTTTTAAGGTTTAACTGATATAAAATAATGAATGAAGCCATACTAAGCTTTGAGCAAAGAAAATTTATCTTAAAGTGCCACTAGACATTTTTTTAATGGAGATACATAAAAGATAAAGTTTACAGTACAAAACTGGCAACAGTTGAGGACACACATATATTGAATGAAATGATTCTTCATATTTGTGATTTAATTGCATTGCATTATCAGCAATGCCTGGACCAAAATGGTCAATAGTTTGAAAACTGGCATTAACAATAAAAGTTATTCATTTCTGTAAATTCTTTTAAGTTTTGAAAATGAATTATCTACACTAATAAGACAAACATGCAAATTGGTGTTACTCTGCTATACCCTAAGCCACGCTCATCAGCCAATCAGAGCAACTATATGCAAACTAACTCAGCCAGGATGGCAGCCGGCAGCCACTGAGCTGGAGCAAGCAGGAGGCTTGGTTGCCTCAGCAATGGAGGAAGCCAAGCTTCCTGGCGGGCTGTGGCCTCTGCTCAAGACAACAAAGTTTCAATTATAGAAGATAAATAAACCCCAGATACCTGCTTCCAGCCAGCCTTGCTGAGAGTTTGGGTCGCTGAGAGTTTGGGTCACTGGGGGCCGTAGCCAGCCTGCAAACAGCCATCAGCCTCTCACCCAGGCTGGCCAGGCAACCCAGCAAGAACCCCTTCAGGGCAAAATAGCCGGCCCCCACCCATGCACTAGGCCTCTATTCTATATAATAATCCTATATAATAAAAAGATAATATGCAAATTGACCCTAACAGCAGAATGACTGGGAATGACTGGTCACTATGACACACACTGACCACCAAGGGGAAGACGCTCAATGCAGGAGCTGCACCCTAGAGGTAAGTGCACTCCCATAGGGGGAGCTCTGCTCGGCCATAAGCCAGGCTGACAGCTGCCAGTACAGTGGTGGTGGTAGGAGCCTCTCCTGCCTCCTCAGCTGTGCTAAGGATGTCTGACTGCAGCTTAGGCCTGCTCCCTGCTGGCAGGTGGACATCCCCAAAGGGCTCCCGGGCTGTCAGAGGGATGTCTGACTGCCAGCTTAGACCCCATCACCCAGGGAGCGGACCTAAGCCAGAAGGTGGACATCCCCCGAGGGTTCCCACACTGCAATAAGGCACAGGCTGGGCTGAGGGACCTCCACCCCCCGCAAGTGCACAAATTTTTGTGCACTGAGCCTCTAGTATGTTAATAAACACTGACTGCATATTCAACATGTGTACATATTCTTTTGGAGACATTTTGTAGATTGACCAAGTGATCATTTTTTATGCAAATCAAATGATTTGTTGGTATCTATCCATCTGGCACAGGAATTTTTCAAATCAAATTTTCTTCAGAAAAATTAAGGAAATGAGGAACTTCAGTTACTTCAAAATCATTTCATATCTTGTGCAAAATAGGACCCTTCAAACTCCCCAAATGAGACTTCTTAAGATGTAGTTTTTATTCTCTAAGATTTCCAACAGATCCTATCAGTGATTATTTTATCTACTTATAATGTTTGCAATAAAACAAAGTTGTTCACACACATTCCTGAAAATGTAAGAGACCCTGATATAATAAGTTCAGATAAAAATAATGTACTTACAGTACTCTGGTATTTATTAGCAATAGGAATATATTAAATGCATATCTTTCATTTATTGTAATTAGTAAGCAATTATGTAGCAAGAAGAAACTAGGCACTAGAGAGAAAGTGGCAAAAAAGACTACACCCTTACAACACCCAAATAATTACCTAATTACAAGTAAGTATGTGCAGTAAAAGATAAATCATCCTATATAATAAAACCCTAATATGCAATTTGACCGCATGGCAGAACAACCAGT
>PVJC01025424.1:0-24757 GCA_004026665.1 Murina feae | reverse complement strand
ATTCAGAAGAGAAGCGTGGAAAAGCTGCTGTCTGCTCAGGGAAACACAGCCAGCACGTGGACAATGGGCGAGAAGCAAGTGTCCAAGGACACGCTGTTCCTCTGCGAAACCGTCCACTTGGAAATAAGGCCAGGATGATTATTGAAATAAAGAGACGGAGAAAATACCATGTGAACAAAATAACCAAAGACAAACACACACACTGAAAGCAAAATAGAACCCCAAGGTCAGAGAGGGATTATTCCCTTTAAAAGAAAATGTTAGAACCAGTTTGGCTCAGCAGATAGAGCGTCGGCCTGCGGACTGAGGGGTCCCAGGTTCGATTCCAGTCAAGGGCGTGGACCTTGGCTGCAAGCACATCCCCAGTAGAGGGTGTGCAGGAGGCAGCTGATGGATGTTTCTCTCTCATCGATGTTTCTAACGCTCTATCCTTCTCCCTTCCTCTCTGTAAAAAAATTAATAAAAGAAAATGTTAGTTATGTTTTGGAAGACAGCCGAATTGAGATTCCACATAACATCATATGCTGTAAATAAGTCACCATAGTCAAACGTAGAGTGGAGACAAAAAAATATAAAAAGGGGATATTGCATCATATTTCCTTGGTACAGCAAAGGAGAATGTACTGAGTATTCTTTAAAATGCTAAGGCATGCTGATGGAATGACGATGGCTCTTAGTCCCACTGGTTTCCTGTCATCAGTTCGGTTGCTGCAGTGACTCAGATGCCACCTACTTTCATGCAGTTTTCAGGGAGAACAACCTAGGTCTTAATTCTGAAAATGGAGCCCCAGAGGCTGTAGTCTGCTTCATTTGGGACTGGTCACAAGTTAGATGTCTTATTTTTTGACAATCCTACAAACCATGAAAAGCATATTAATTCTTGCCAGTCACAGAGTCACAGCTGATAGTTTAGTAATATTATGGCCACTATAGTTCATAGAAACGCCTTCCAATCTGGCACATTCAGTTACGTTCTTTGAGGCTCACTGTTTTCAGTTACAGAGAGAAATGGCAAATGCCTTAAGAGCAGAAAGCTCTACCTATACTTCCTTTCCATCCTAACTCCCAATACCGTAATGTTGGCAGAGAATTCTAGCAAGGGGAGGAAAATGGAAAGGTGGGTCTTAGGAGGACCTACACTTTGACTTTCCCCATCTCAGCACCCCTTTTGTCAGGCATCTTGTCAACTAGAAGCTATTGTCTCTACTGCTTTTACTATACATTCTTCTTTCTGTGCTGCTTATTAAGTACCTTGAGGGGGAAAGTCTCAATTTATGTCAAATACTCATGTGGTAAGGAAATAAAATTAAGCTCCTATAATATCAGATTTGGAACTACTTCAGAGTAAGAAGGAAGTAGCAATGGGGTTGGTGAAAAGTCTTATGGAAAAATACCAAGAAGAGAGAGGTTGCCAGGCCTTCTCCTCTGCTCTTTCCCATGTGATGAAGGAGCTTTTGACAACACCACATCAAAGGCACCGATGTTAATCACTAGGGGGAAAGTTAGATTAAATAATAAAGTTAATGGCAGGCTATGACAGCCTTTCTTTCCTAATGAGTATTTTTAAAAATGCTTTTTAATGCACATCTTAAATTAGGTATACTACAAAAGATGCCATAGGCAGAGCCCATTTTCGTCTTCTTTTTGAAATTCTTTGTTCCCAAATCCAGTTAGATATAATATACATCATTTTCTTTTGTGGTCAAACCCTAAGTCATGTTTTCAAATACTTTTAATTTAAGAGCCTACATATCAGCCACCACTGTGCTTATGACGCACACAAATCCTGAATTGGAATGAAATGTACCAGTGATCTTACTGATCTTAAGAAGAATTAATTTAGCAGTTTGCCCAACTGGGATGCTTTTTATAAAAGAATGCATTTCATTGTTCTTTAGTTTGCTGTGGAAATTCTTCTTTTCCAATGTGAGTATATGATTTTCAAGTCTCTTTGGGAAAGATAGTCCAAGAATGCTTAAGGCAGAGGTGAAATCAATTGAGATGCCTCCTATCTATACCAAGATGACCAGACTATTCATGACAGTCCCAACTGTTGGGAAAAAATCATCAACCCACAGAGTAGAAAAGTATTTGCCCTCAGTTTACTGGTAAGTTAATTCTCGAAAAGTATCACAGTGCCTTGCCTACAACTTGAAACTACTTTAAGGAATCTGATGTCAGGGTGTCTTCCATATGAGCTGACCTTATTGGCACAGACTAAATAAAAGAAAATATGCTAGGTCTGGGTTTGACCTCCCTGAGTAACGAACTACCTTGCCAGCCCAGTGGAAACTTCTGACCATGGAATGCCACGCATGCAGTTTTCATAGGAGTCCTTTGATGTGATATTTTTTTTAAACTGTAGATCACTACCCATTTGAATGGGTCAGTAAGTCAACGTAATGGGCTCTGACCAGCATTTTTCTTTTAATGAAACAAAATAAAGAAGACTAGAATAGAGTAAAAGTTATTAGAAATGCACCTAGTAAGGGCAAGCAAAGTTTCATGAATTTTGGTTTCAGCTACAGTCATTATTTTATAATATACAAGTGGGATGAGGCCACTTTTAGCTATACTCAGAACACAGCTGTGGAAGGAAGAATCAACAGCACATGAAGACAGGTCCATTGAGGAATGCAAACGTGCCTTTCCACTGGATAACAAGTTGATGATGTGGCTGTTTAAATAGAGGAGAGAGGTACAGTTTCCACTGGGGTCATTGGTTTTCCCAGCCATGGCAGCTTGTTCCGAAGCCTAACCAGCTGCGAAGGCCTTGATGAAATGAGCAATATGCTGGGACAACTGTGGGCTATCTGCTTCAGCAGGTGATGCCATCGAACCTGGACACTCTCTCCCTAGAAACCTCTAACACTAGATCTCCAATAATTATTCTTAAATGTGAAGTGTTCCCCTTCCTCCCGCCTCGAACCCACAGCTAAAACCCTTTGTTCTTCAACACCATTAAAAACCTTGGCACATAACGAGGTATAAAAACAAAAGTACACTTGACCGTTTCTGGAGGTAAGATAACACAAGACGTTGCTTATTTTTTGGCAATGTGTGCGTGCACATGTACACCCATGATTATATATACACAGGCTTTTTGCCACTGTTTGATAAAAATGGCATATTTATATACTCCTCTGTACCTTGCTGCTCTTACTTCACAATTCATACTAGATATATGAAAATGGTACAACTGTGAGTCATCCTTTACCGCAATGCTTTGTCTAGTCTCACATTTATTCTCCTGTAGGTACTCTAAATGCATCTTATCCAATTCCAAAATATCTTTGTTGGGACTTAAAATGGAATTACATTAAATATAGGGATGAATTCATCTATTGAAGTTTTATATTCTTCTTGGATCAATTTTGGTAGTTTATATTTTGCTATGCTTTTTCTGGTTCAGGGGTCAGAAAATGTGGCCTATGGGCCAAATTTGGCCCCGTCTATTTTTGTAAATAAAGTTTTATTGGATCATGGACATGCCCACTATTTGTTTTTATGGGTCCTTTGAGCTTCAGTGACAGAATAGAGTGTGACACAGACTATGTGACCCACAAAGCTTAAAATATTTACTGTATGGTCCTTTAAAGGAACCATATGCAGTTCCATGCTCCAAGTTTACAATTTATTTTTCAAAAAGTTGTACATAATATTTTCTAGCTTCTAAAATTTCTTCAATGTTTTAGTTATCTTTCCTTTCTCATTTCTAACTTTGTTCTCTCTTTTTTTTGAAATAGTTTCCCAAGGGGTTTGTGTCTTTCCTAAAATTAACTTTGAATTTATCCTTTCTGCTACTTTTCTGGATGCCGTTTCTGATCTTATTAATTTCTGCTTCCATCTTTTAAAATTCTTTCTTCTTTTAGTGCACTTTTTTTCTAGTTTCTTAATTTTAACTTGTATGATTTATAACTACTCTGCGTCTCAGATTTTGGAGGGTTCTCTTTCATTATTTTCTAGATATTTCAGAATTTTCATTTTTACTTTACATTTGACTCAAGCATGTTTCTTAATTTCTACGTTGTTAAATATTTTCAGTTATATTTTAACATTTATTTCTAATATTGTTGCACAATAATAAAATAATTTGGTCTATAAAAGCTCTTGTGAATGTTTTAAGGTATTCTTTGGACCAAGTATTTCACTAATTTTTCTAAGTGCTTCATGGCACCAATGGAGTTAGGGTAAGAATATTAAGTTCTATATAAAGTTTTAAAATATATCCTGTTAATTCGATTTAATGGGATCATTCAAGGCCTTTCTGTCTTTACCTATTATTTACCATTTACTCATTAAAATACACCAATATAAAAATGAATTATTAACAGTTCTCCCTATACTTGTGATAGCTTTTGATTATGCATTTCTAGCTGATATGCCAATTGGGCATTGAATTTTATGACTTTACAAACTGTGCTTCTTTCTACAGTTTCATGCTTTCTTACTACTTTAATTATTGTTCTTCATGTTTTATTTTGTTTGCTCTTTGCCTTGAGTATTTTTGCCTATCTCTGAGTTCCCTCAGCCTCAAAAAAATTAAGTATATTTTTTACAGCAACTCTCATCTGTATTTTTATGCCAGCAGTCTCTCATTTTATGTAAGGGTATTTGCACCTTTTGTATTTTAATGTAACAATAGTATATTTGACTTTTTATTTTATATTTATAATTTAGTTTACTCCTTTTTTTCTCTTTCTATTTTTCTGGCTTCGTAGAATTTCTATTCATTCTTATTTTTTTCTTGTTAATTTAAAAGTTCTACCACTCTTTTCAATTCTATAAGCTGTTATCTTCTCTTCACAAATACGTGTATTGAAATATTCTGAAAACAAAATGCCTAATGCTAATAATCAGACACAAATCAAACATTTACTGTCTCATACAAATGAAACACCAACAATTTCTTCCTTCCAGATATGTTTGTTATTCCTACGTTGCCTCCCCCTACATCTGCCTCCACTGCCAAGCCCCAGAGGCTGGCCTCCTCAGAGCCAGAGGCTCATGAGACTTAGGTCAGTCAGAAGCCATGGCAGCTGAAGGCTGCACTTCAACCACCTCTGCTGTTCCCACAGCCAAGCACAGACTTGAAGGCATCAGCTTTCTGTGGGGGAGGTGTCCATGTCCCCCCATCCCTCCCCTGCAACTTCATGGTGTGACCCATTCATGGAGCTGCTGCAAACAGGAGCAGGAGTAGCACAGTTCTGCAGCCAACCGCAGGCGCAGCAGCTTGGTGACAAGGCAAGTCCCAGAGGGGTGGCTTGATCCCAAATGCTTCTGAATAGTAGCTATGGCAGCAGCAACGGGGTGCCCCAGTTCTGGGGAGGGAGTAGCTGTAAGAGTTGTTCCTGAAAGCTTAGTCTAGAGTCTACCACTTGAGCCATTCAGTGAGTCTGGGGCCATTTAACAGGGCTCTGGAATGCCTTCCTGTTTAAAACAGGTGGGTGGATTCTGGCCTTTGTAATTTGATCCCAAGTCATACCCTCCCTTTCTCCCCACAGAACTCACAGCTTTTACTGAGACAACAATAATTTCATACTTTTGGTTTTAGACTAAGTTTCCCTTTCATTATGTCTTTCCTTTTCTCTATTAAAAATCTTTATGTAGATCTTATCTTATATATTCCCAATTACTACCATCATTCATTTACATCCAATCAACATTCGCGTGTCAATCAAGTTGCTAGAGATTGACTTTGCAGGAAAAAAGATGGTTAAACTTTGATCCTTGTCCTGTTGTTCCGTAGGCACCTTTCATAGATTTTATAAATGTTTTATTCTCATAAAATCTAGTGATGTTTGGTTCATTGTTTTTGTTAAAAGCACTTCCCTTAAGATCTTTCAGTGGAGTCATATGGAGAAATATCAGGGACACCAATATGTGCTTCTAATCAAAGCCCTTCACCAGGCACTCTTTATCCACCTATGTTTCTTTCAAATATTTCTATCCTATCATTTCTAACTACAAAACCTGGCTCCAAGCTCATCCCTCTGACGGGTTCTCCAGTCCAATTCTGGGCCAACCTGGGCCACCCTGGACCTTCTGGATGCCCCAGTATTGTGTATGCACCTTAGTGCTGCTTTCCAAATACGCCTTCATCCCTCTTTTCATTCCTTTTTCCCTTCATTCCTATTTATTGTATAAGGACTGATTCTATTGAAAATTCTTCGAAAAGGGGGAATTTGTCTTTTTGGCTGCCCTCACTGTTTATAATATAGTGATTGGTATAAAGTCTCAAAAATAACATTCTTTGCATTCTTAATCCTCACAATGTGTGTGTGTGTGTGTGTGTGTGTGTGTGTTCATACGTGGTATACAAACACACATACAACGCACACAGTAATTTTTGAGTACTCAGTGCACGGGCTACTTAAATTATCTAGGCCTCCATTTACTCATCATGAAGTGGAGACACTGCCACCTACCACAGAGTTGTGTTTGGGAGATTGACTGGGATCCTGTATGGCAATGCCTCCTTAGCAGTTGTTCAGGGTACCCAGTAAGGAAATTGTAGGGATGATGATGTCTGATAGCCAAGCCAGTGCTCTCAACACCCCAACTCCATCAGCTGTTCTCAGCCAAGGTAATGAATGTTTTCTTCTCTAAATGTACTCCACAAGCAAGAGGAGGATTTAAGACGCTGTACCCAAGGCCTGGCATGTCATCACATCCAGATGGCAGGTTCCCTCCCTTCTTTCACCCACCTCTCCCAAACCACCCCCTCAACACTCAGCTCCTGACTAGTACAGAGGGAGCCTCTTCTCTCCACCTCACTCTCTCCAAAAATGCAACTCCTTCAGCACTTCGCTCACGACTGCAGCTCACGACTCCTGAACAAAGGTAGCTTGTATTTAAACGTGGTCGAAAGTGACAACACTGTGCAGCTGTTGGGGTTTACCTACTTCCCCTGCATTCTATGTGCTTTTGATGTTTGTACATTTGCCTTTGAGAAGGCACGGTGCTGTTTACATTGATTTTTTTCAATGCCCAGCCAACTAGCATGCTTTGACAAATATCGGCTTAATAAAGGCCCCCGGCAGTGACTCGGCATCGATGCCTACCTGTCTTCCCGGGGTCTCTCGGTCATTATGCTTAACTGGTTTCTATAAAGCACAGCTGCAAAGGAGCACTAGTGCCTTTCTGAAGCCAGAAGTGTCCTGGGGGCAGCCCCGTCCATAAGGGGGGATTTGGACACGCACCACCAGGACGGAGGCTGTCCAAAGCCAACTTTCCAAGTGAAAAGCTGCCCAAGACTCTCCCTCATGTTCCCAGAGACTCTGTAGACCCCACAATCAGCGCACCATCCAATACGGACTAACTCCAGTTCTCCTGGGAGATCCTGGCCTTTGACAATGTGGGAGAAGAGAGAAACTGCCCAAAGACCTATGGCTCACACCACCCAAGATACACTGAGAAGGCCTGGATGGTCATCATTATCTATGCAGACACATTTTAGCATCCGTTTCAGTCCATCAGTGTAGCCCCCGAATCTATACACTGCCTACCATAAGAAGAGTTCACCAAATGTTTGTCAGTCAATAAATATTATCTTGAAATAACATATGCTTCTATCTAGGTCTGTCCTCAGTTACTAGTATGAAACACCCAAATTCTTTTTTTCATTTTTTTAGCAAATTGTTCTATACATTTCAGTTAGATAAGGAAACCCCTCCTACCAAACCATGTAGTGAATGTTCCTACATGCTACCGCAGTTAATAGCATTAGATTACACTTCCCGGAAGACATCAACATTACACAAAATAGGTTCACCTATGTATTTTTTATCTTAATTGTTGAAAGTATTTCATATTGTCCCCTTTTTTCTCCCATCCTATTCTAGCCCACTCCAGCCTCTGCCCCAGGCCTCTGCCACCCTAGTGTCTGTGTCCATGGTTATGCATATAAGCATACAAGTTCTTTGGCAGATCTCTTCTCTCCCCTATCTCCACCCCACCCATGCCCACCTTCCCTCTGAAATTCCACAGTTGAAACACCCAAATCCTTTAGCTACTCATCCTCTGGTATTTGAATCTACGACACTGGTTAAGTCTCAGAAAACAGACAACACGTATTAATCAGTCAAAATAGCTAGTTTGCCTCGACACTAACACTGGACTCCTCAGCTACTTTAATTCTTCGTTACACCAGGACTAAAATGTTATTTAATTCTCTTTGTTATTCCTACGTTTTCCTGAAGAGGTATCTTATTATATTCAGACATCCTAGTTTTCCTGAATTTTTGTCTTGGCATTGTTACTTGTGCTATCATATAGATCACATATTATCAGATTTGCTAATTAATTGCTACAAGTTAATTACTACAGGGTATAAATCAATCCATCAATTATGACATCATATTCACTACTTGGTTCACTGCCATCAGAATCTTCACCTTTCTAGATCCTAAAGAGAAAAACAAAATGCAGTCTTGAACCCCATGTCTAAGATTACTTAAAACCATCATTTCCCTCTCTTCTGAAATCTACACCCCAGCTTCCTTCCTACCACCAGAAAGTACTGTGATTATTCACAATTAGATGTATCGAGAAGTGCTCATCAAATATTTAGGGCTATGGTAAGAGCAAGTCATTTGGCTGTGATTCTGTGGGTTTCAGAGATGGAAGCTGGTGTGATTCTCTTTCTTGATTTAAAAGAACTCTGAGAAGGTAAATAGAAAACATTCTTGATACCTGAGCATGTCATTAGAAGGACCCAGAAACAATGTTCCATATTGATGTCAAATGGTCCCACTTCATGTTGGCAATTTTAAGTTAAATTCTCCAGAATAAGGTAATGGGGTAGTAATTAATGCTCTCCTCTATGCTCCCTGATCAAGAAACAGATGAATATACACATACCAACATCTACATATATAGTTATATCTTTAAAATATATGTACCACATTTAATTTGCAAACTCCAGTAATTTCAGGGTCTTCAAGGTAGAACTTTGCTCAATTAAAAAGTGTTATAAGCCATGATTGGCACTGACTATGTCTAAATAACCACAGCAGGTGGTTCTGGGAAAATATTCACTTTCAAATAAATCTGTCTTTGGAAATGTAATAGTACTAGCCTGCCTTTTTCTTCCTTCTCTACCTTCCATCCTCACTCCATAACGTTGATTGACTTACAACATCATATACGATAAACTAATAATGACATAAAAATCAAGTAGGGCTTGTACAGCAGTTATTTTAAAAAAACAGAGGGAAACTGAGCCACATGATGATTGCTAAGGATGCTGAGTGTAGCCTGCATGACAGAGTTCAGATGGAAGAACCCAATAAGCAGAGCTCTGGGCTAAAGGTGATGGACACATGGTGTCAGGATGGTGTCAAAGTTCTGTCCCTTGGAAGATGCAGGTGATCTTAGACTCCAGGTAGAAAGGGACTTTCCCTGTTGAAATGACTTTCAAGCACCCTCCTCAACCAGACTGCTGTGCGATGCTACTCCCCAGAGCAACATTGCCTCTTAAAGCCATCTCTGAATTTTTCTCAGAACGCTCAAACAATGGCACCATGCAGGAGAGCAGAAAAGACCCATTTTAAAGAGAGCTGTCTTCTCAGATTTTGGTTCCTACAAAGATCACTGGTGTTGAGTAACTAAACTGAAGGAATGGTTAGTATCACAGAGTAAAAGGAAAAAGTGAAAGATCGTTGTGCTATATCGAAGCCATCCTGTGGAAAAGAACTTGTGTGATAAATATATAGCAGCCAAAATGAAATGATCATCATTGTAAACACACAACAGCAGTGCAAGTCACATGATCATAAATCCTGCATAGAAAGGGAGAAGAATGATCTGCTTTAAGCGATTTTTAAAGTAAACCTTCAACTAAGGAAAACTAGGACTCCTATAGTGGTTCTTAGTTTACGAAGTGCCTTGGGACGCATGGGGACTTCTGCACGAGCGAGAAATCCAGTCTCTGAGCAGTTGCCTGCAATCAGGAGCCTGAGTGGGATGACCCTGGGTGTTTGGGCGGCACTCTCCCACCCTAGACATGTACTGAGCGTCTACATGGGTTACCCATTGCTCTCTCCATCACACAGTGATGAAGGAGAAGCTAACCAGAGCTAAAGGCATGGTGTTCTGCCTCTTAAAGTGCACTGTGTCCTGGAGAACTGAAGTTGACCAGGAAAGTGACTGGAGAAGTTGTGTCCAAATTGCAAGATAAAACCATGAGGGATGCCTGGAATTCAGTCAGCTATGTCTGTTAAGATTGAATAGTCTGAAGAATATGGAGGAATGCAGGCTTCCCGCAAAGATCTTTACAGTTGGGTGGACAGTATTGCTTACATTTTGTAAGAGCTAAAGAAATATAAAATCCATCCAAGTGCTATGGGATTGCAGGTTTCCCTTTCGAAGTCATGGAGTGGTGGACATAGCAATTATAAGTTCAAAGTATTCACCAGGGTCAAGAGTCCCAACCCACATCTCTGGACTTGTGCAGCCAACAGTGTGTTCAGAAAGCCATGCCTCTCTGCTGGAAAGGAAGTTCAGATCCATCGCTGTGCAGATATCAATCTCAGAGAGGTGCAGAGTCACCTACCTCCAGTCCATCTTCCCCCACACTTCACAACCCCCTTCATTAATGTATTGTTCTCCTTAGCATTTACCAATATCTAATATATTACGTCATTTATGAATCTAAGCTATTTACTCTTTTCCTCTTCCCTAGAACATGAACTTCCCAAAGGCAGAAGTTTTCATCTTGGTTGCTTGTGTTTTTCTGGAATCTAGAACAGGGCCTAGCACTTAGATATTTTAGGTAATGATTGAATGAAGAATTGAATGAAGAAAGTAATAAAACCAAAGGTACAGAATTAGTGTATTTGTGGGAAGACATACAAATATTTGGTATTTTATATTATGTTTGAGAGAATTTGGTCTATTGAGAGACTATCAGGCTTATAATTTACATTTTAGTTTAACTTGGTAATTGCTTTAAATGTGATTTTTAAGGGAAAATCCTAATAAATTTGCAAGTAATATCACAACTTTTAAGAGAATGTTAGATTTACTATATCTATATATTTAATTTTTATATTTAAGTACTTGGGAAGACTAGTCCATTAGAAAATTGAAGGACTTAAATATGAAATTGAGTATATCAGCTAAATTTGTATGTCAGTGATATCCTAGTATTTAAATATCATACTATTCCAAGTTCCTTTCAAAGTAATTATTTACATTTGGTAATTTTATAAGTAGAATAAGATTTGCCAGCTGAACTTGAAAGTGTAACTTAAAAGCATAACATGGGAGCACAGGGCTGCAAGGCAGAAAACCAAGTTCCTGTTCTAGTGCCCGCCCAGGAGAAACCAGCCCAGGCAAATCCCCTGGAGAATACAGTGCTTTCATCCGCACCATGAGGAGACATCTGAGATCGTGTATTAAGTCCCTTCTAACTCTAAATCATAAGGCTACTTCTTAAGGACGTAAGGCAGAACCACAGTGCTGTGAGAGTTGAGCAGAGAGGAGGATAACTTCCAGTGGGAAAACCAGGAGCTCATTAGTGGGATCTGATAAGTTGAGTTGAGGGCAAACAGCATTTGAGGTGGATGCCTGAGAAAATGTGGGAAAGCAGGAAGTGGGTTTGGAAAAGAGTGAGTCAGAGAAAATGTCCAATGGTGGGCCAGCCATCAAGTCTGATCAAGAGAGCAGTTTCCCAACGTGTTGATGAGTATATGTCATCGCTCAAAACACTCATGTATGAGTAGCAGCCTTTATCAGGTCTGCTAGGATGTCAGAGAGTGTTTCAAAGCACAATGACAGTATTTACTTAGGACCTAAATGAAAAACTGATTAGAGAAATTATACTATCTATTTACATAGATTTCACAGGAAGAATCTGCTTTATAAGTTACATAGTAATAGTAACCTCAGAAGTCTACTTAAAAATAAGCTTATGCTAATTTATTAGTGTAAGGCTAGTGATAACTCAAATATCATGTTTCAGAATCCAAGTTGAGGTCCACGAAACTGAAAGAATAGCCACATAATCTGCTATTTCTGCAAAAGGTTCCCTCTGCCCTAAGTTCTCAACAAAGCTAAAAATCCTCTCCATTGGAAGATCAGTGAAATAGAGGTGAATGGATCCATCCCCATCAATATTTCAAACCCTCGCAAGCCATCAGTGAGAACTTGGGGGAGGTAGCACACTCAGGGGAGCAAATTCAGGTTTAGTTCAATAACTCCTTGCAGCATACTGAATAATGTTTTTAAGCAACACAAGAATATGGACATAGTTTCTTATAAATGTCAATAAAGTAGCCAATCAGAGCAAGCCACACGTGTGTTACAGAAGAAAATGCCACCAAATGATTGTAACTTCTATCTCTTCAAATGAGACTTTCATCTGTCCAGTTAAAATCATTTGGACAAGCCCAGCTGAAGTGGCCCAGTGGTTGAGCATCGACCTATGAACCAGGAGGCCACAGTTCGATTCCTGTTCAGGGCACATGCCCGGGTTACGGGCATGATCCCCAATGAGGGGCAGGCAGGAGGCAGCCGATTAATGATTCTCTCTCATCATTGATGTTTCTAACTCTCTCTCCTTCTCCTTTCCTTTCTGAAATCAATAAAGATATATTTAAAAAAATAATAATTGAACAGGCGCTGCTGACCCAAGGTTTTCAACTCCCTGCAAACCAGCTGCCCAGGCGAACCATTCCCCGTGGCAGTGGCTGCAGCTCTCTCCTTCTCATCCCTCCTCCGCACCTTCGGAAACTCCGCACCAGGATGGAGAGAAAAACGGGCACTCAAAGCACGTGGTTATTTGCTCACACTGACAGTGTAAGCATTCGCTCAGTATTTGCTTAATGGAGATGGGGAGAAATTGAACATCCAGTTCTCTGTAAAATATACATCCGCTATCCAGTCACCACTTTTCTCTTGAGCTGTCCACATCAAAAGTTTATTTGCACAATCATTATGAATGTGCATTGTAGAATTTATTAAAGATGCCATGAGGGAAACTGAGAAGTGATTTGTAGTGGTTCTTGGGAACACATCATTAGAAGCGTCTCTTGTCCTAAGTCTCTCTCCTCCATCTCCCGGCATCTCATTCTCTCTTCCAGTCTATTTCTTCTCTCTCCAGGATTCATTCAGCCTTTGTGGCTTTCCTCTCACTTCCCATATTTCTCCCCTTACCCTCTCCATATCCCCCTCACTCTTTTTCTTAAGAAGAACAACTTAGTTCTGTCTTTACATTGACATACGCCTACTCCATGGTTATATGATATCATCTACTCAATACTCAATACTATTTATTCTGCCACTCATCATTTTCCCCACAAGTATGGACAGATGCGTCCATGAATCAGTCACTTCCAGACACTGGGGATATGGCAATAATGAAAACAGTCTAGGTCCCTCCCCTCAAGGAGCTTAAATGCTCCTTGGGAGAAAAAGAAAACAAATAATTGTTCATAATATAAAGTGACAAAGTCCTATAAGAAAAATAAAGCAGGGCAAAGGGGAGAGACGATGATGGGGTCTCATATATATGTAATGTATATATGTACATAGACACATACATATTAAAAGTTTTTATTTGTGTCTTATTTTTTAAGAACATCTAAAATAGCAAGAGCAGAAATCCAAAGTTGTCACTAGAAGCTTTTCGGAATACTGAGAAACCTTAAGCATGCTGCTAAGCAACTGACACCAGGATCTTCAAACTCCTGCCGCTCAGAGCACAGCCCTTTCTCCATGGCTTTGCATTCCGTCAGCAAGGCTGCACTGCAAGGCGCTACATCCCAGCCGCAAGATGCCAGAAATAACAGCTGCTCACTGATTCCCAATCCGGGGTCCAACCCGTCCAGGCTGCACACGTTGGAGAAAGTTCTGTAACTACTATCATTCAGTTTCTTCATCTAAGATAAGAATAACATGACCTTTCTCATGACTTTGTTGTAACAAAGTAACATGTTACAACATGTTTATATATATTTTTTCTAAAGTATATATATATATTTAAAAATCATGTTACTTAATAAAAAGTAGCATGATTTTTAAAAATATATATACTTTTTTTTAACTGATTTCAGAGAGGAAGGGACAGGGAGAGAGAGATAGAAACATCAATGATGAGAGAGAATCATTGATTGGCTACCTCCTGCATGCCCCCTACTGGGGATTGTGACATAACCTGAGCATGTACCCAGACCTGGAATGGAACCTTGACCTTCTGGCTCATAGGTCGACACTCAACCACTGAGCCACACCGGCAGGGCCTCACGTAAGTGTTCTGACCTTCCATTTTCTTGTCTATAAATGAGTTAAAAGCAATGGTATCTATTCCAAAATGTTCACATAAGGATTCAATTAGATAAAGCATATAAAGTTTTTGGCATGTGCTACTAAAAGCAATAGCAAGCATTTATATAGTACTTAGCCCATGCTAAACCCTCATTACAATCCTATGATGTAAACGCTATTATTACCCTCACTTTGCATATGGAAAAAACAAGGTCCAGAGAAATGAAGTAACTTGTTCAGGGTCATATTAATGGTGACATTGGCAGGATTAAAATCCAGGCAGTTTGCCCTGATTCTGAAATCTTAAACACTGTCTCTCTGCCTCTCAACATTCAGTGCTTGTCACATCTTTGCTATTACTATAGTCATCAATAAGCAGTTGTTGATAAATTTATCTGACAAATCAATACTTGAGGAAGTACTTATCTATTATTTACTATCACTCACTAAGTCCCAAATCTTATCCTAGAACACAAAAATGAAACCTCTTGCTTATCAGTCTTATAATGCAACTTTTCAGATTCTGCCCACTGAGAGTATCAAGCAAACAATGTGTATATTAGGGAAGGAAAATCAAAATAAATTCGCATCTATACTAATAAAAGGGTAATATGCTAATTAGGCCAGATGACCAGACATCTTTCAGACATCCAACTTCCTTCTGGACAGTTAGGGGGCAACCAGACTGGCAGGGAAGCAGTTGGGGGTGATCAGACAGGCCAGCGGGGGGTGATTGGGGGGGTGACTAGGCTGGCAGGGGGGCAGTTGGGGAGTGATCAGGCAGGCAGATGAGCGGTTGGTAGCCAGCGGTCCTGGATTGCGAGAGGGATGTCCCTGATCAGAGAAGGTGCAGGCCAGGCTGAGGGACCCCGCCCCCCAGTGCATGAAGTTCGTGCACCAGACCTATAATATCTATCATTTTTATGATCAGATTTTACAAGAATTTTAACTGCAACAGTAGTGTGACAAATGATTGACTTTATCTTATTTATACATCACTATCTACTTTAAAACTTCTATTTAGCAGGAAAATAAAATAGGAGGTAGCTCTGATTTATGATTTATGACGTAAGCTCCCATTGTTTAAGGTTTACAATTACATTAACTGAAATTAGCAGAATTTTTTTGTGGGGGGTGATCTGATCCATACAATATAAGAGAGTAGGCCTGTTACTATTCAGCAGGGAAAGGAAGGATTATTTTATTGTTTTAAAACAAAAAAATATTGTTTTTCACAAAGCAAGAATTTGTTTTCTATGCAATATTAACAAAAATATAGAATTGCATTTGTTTTACTAGAGCTTCATTCCTTGCTGCATTTGTTGTTCTTATCCTCGTTTATTTTATTTCTTCTAGTTCTAATTTACACTATCTTGCTATGTTTCATATTTCTAAATAAAATGCCCTAAGTTCTTCCTGGAACAAGATGAGACTAAATCAATGTCCTGTGAGCAAAGTATAATGGAAGGTATGCATGACATTTTCAATTCAATGGAATTTGCAATCAGGCAGGATTAATCTGACACGTATTACTGTATGTCATTCATGGATTTCTGAGAACCCCGAGACTAGCACTGTGACTCTAAAAAGTAGTTACTGTAGCAGGCTGAACAACAGCCCCCAAGTATATCAGGCCCTAATCTCTGGGACCGATAAATGCCACCTCTTGTAAGAAAAGGGTCTTTGTGTGTGTGATTAAGTTGAGCACCTGGAGATGGGAAGATGATCTGGGATTATCCAGGTGAGCTCTAAATGAAATCACAAGTGTTCTTAGAAACTGGAGGCCGAGGGGAATCTCAAACAGACAGCAGAGAAGGCCATGGGGACACGGAGGCAGACACTGGAATGATGGAGCCGATGAATGCAGCCGACAGCCACCAGAAGCGGCAAGAAACGAATTCTTTCTTAGAGTGTCCAGGGAAGCAAAGCCCTGTCGGTGCCCTGATTTGGGTGCAGCGAGAGTGATTTTGGGATTCCAGCTCCAGAACTGTGAGAGAATAAATTCCTGTTGTGGTAAGCCACCAGATGTGTAGTAATCAGGTACAGCAGTCAAAGGAAACGAATACAGCTAGTAATCTGAATATCTACAAGGGTTAAGTGGAAAGAAGATTTTTTCTTTCAACATTAAAGACACTGGGTAGGACGAAAGCAAAGTTATTTCCTAGAAAAATGAAATACTGGAAGATAGTTTTAAAAGATCAGGAACTTTTCATTTTAAAGCACTACATACGTTTCAGGAAAATGCTACATTCCTAACCAAATTTCCTCTCCAATACATCATTATGTTAAAGCAACATCCTTTAGTAACATCCCAGGCAAGCAACTGGGAATGCTCGCATCCCGTGGGCCCAAATTCCACACTGTCCTCCAGCCCCTCCTCACAGCGCCGTGTTGGTCATCATCCCACTTCTGCATGTTTTTGTTCCACTAACTTCCCAGAACGTGCCCTAGTTTTACCAACAGTAATCTTTTTTACAAAGTGAAGTGATCTATTTGCAGACGTTCACTTATGGAACAGTGTCTGGGACTGGCTGCTGTCTTCACTGAACTACATGTGCAATGACGCCCACAGCCTCTGGTTGGTCTCCGGGAAGGGACAGGGGGTGTCGCCTCAGCAGCTGCCTACGCAGCCTCACTCATCTCCGCTCTCTCCAGACCAAGAGGCAGAAAGATAAGCCACCCTCACTCCAGGTGCTTCTCACATACCTTGTGCTGATGACACAGACCTGCACAAAGGACTCTGAGAACCTAAGCGTCCATTTCATTTAGCCAGAAAGTATGCCAAGTGCAAAGAACATTTTCTCTTTAATATACACTACAAATGCTTTGTGAATAGTTTTCTTCTTAAAGGACTTTAAAAGGGGGGGGGGGCTAAAAATGAAAAATGTAAAGTACTGGGGAAATAAGGATTTAAGAGGTAGCTATTCATCTGGTTGTAAAAGTATAATATTGGGGCCTGGCTGGTGTGGTTCAGTGGTTGAGCGTTGACCTATGAACCAAGAGGTCACCCCATTCAATTCCCAGCAGGGTTTCGGCTTGATGTCCAGTAGGGGACAGGCCAGAGGCAGCTGATCTCTCATAGGTGTTTCTCTCTTATCCCTCTTCCTTCTCTCTCTAAAAATCAATAAAAAAATTTTAAATATAAAGTTGGGGTCAGCCTTGACACCACCCTCCTTTATATTAATCAAAGTTATTTTTATTTTCTTCCTGTTTTTCAAATCTGTTCACTGTTCTCTCCATGGCTGACCATCACCCTAGGAATACTGCATTTGCCTTTTTAACTTGTCCTCCCCACCCTCTCAGGTCCCACCCCCTCCTGAGGGGAAGGGGAAGAGTGGCGGAGAGGGCAGGGGAGAGTAGGGGGGATTCGTTTTATCTCTCCTCTACAGGGGGTGGCTTTGAGCAGGAAGGGGCACTGAGCATCACCCCTGCCCCTCATTACCGACTTGGTTTAGGAGGAACTCACTCACATCCTGTGCCCGCCTCCCTCTCTGTGGAAGGGGCGTGCCAACACTACCTACCTCACGGGATTATTGCGAAGAAGAAATGAGAAGGAATGAGCCAGCACATGGGAAGCACAAAGAATCGGAACCGGCACCATGAACCAACTTCACTATTCTGGTTCGCGCCTTCCAGGCCTCAAGTCTTTCAGGCTCTCCCTCTCCACATTGCAAAGGAAGCTGCAGTTTCACATTTATCAAATAACTCAGAGCAATAGGTCTCCTCCTCGACTGTAAACTTCAGGAAGCAGGAATGGGACCTGTGGTGGCTTCTC
Source organism: Murina feae (assembly GCA_004026665.1). Lineage (NCBI taxonomy): Eukaryota > Metazoa > Chordata > Mammalia > Chiroptera > Vespertilionidae > Murina > Murina feae. Next base: position 6,714 of record PVJC01025424.1, on the reverse strand, counting down.
GCACAGTGTTGGGCGAAGAAAAGCGCTGGAGTGTTTGTTAGGTAAATCTCCCAGGTAAAGCCACCCAGTGCCCCCTGGTTCCAGCCTGCAGCTTCACACGGCTTCAGGGTTAGTGTTGCCCCAGCTCACTGGGAAACGGCAGGGCCTGGGAAGCTTTCAGACGCACCCACGGCCAGCCCCAGGGGACGGCCAGCCCCAGAGGTGCCCGTTGGGTGGGTCTGGGGCTCCCCAGGGCCGGTATCGAAAACTCTCCAAATAATCCTCATCTGCAAGGCGGGCTGGAAGACGCCAGTGCGGTTCCCACCTGCTTTCCCACCTGCTTCCATTCAGGAGGGAAGGCCTCCGTGCTGACCTCTGCTTTTGAATTTGCCCAGCTCCGGGGGTGGGAGGGGGTGTGAATTCTCCTTTCTTATTTAGGTAATGGGCAGTCTTACGGACAGGAACTTGGCTGAAGGAACAAACCGGAACGGCTCGCGCTGTCCACACCATTGTATTCCTGGCAGCAAACCCGTGGGGATGGCTCCTGGCCCCGGGGCCGCCAAACCGCTGTGGTTCGGGACGCTTCTGCCCCTGGAGGGCGAGCGCACAGGGTCACAACCTCCTCTTCTCGGATCTGTCTTAAAAGCCACCGCTGGCTTCCCTGCCCTGGAGTGTGCCAGGAAGGCGCGATGGCCGTTTTCAAGGCTGCGGGAAGCCGACCTCGACCCACCCCTTCCTGGCGCTGCTGCCAAGAGAGACCCCGGAATCCGCGCTGCTCCTCCCCGCCTCCCGCCCCACACCGTCCCATCTCCGCTCCTCTCCGCCGCCCGCTCACCCCCGTGCTTGCAGGGGTCCAGCGGGCTTCCCGAGCCCCGGCCCGAGCGCGACCCCCGACACGAGGATGCCCTTTGCGAAGCCGTCGCGGGTCCCTCCACCCGCGGCCCCGGGAGTGGGGAGCTGGGCGACCCGAGCGGCGGGGCCCCCCGATCGCGGGAAACCAGGGCACACCCGTCGGTCCGGCTGCGGGTCCCGAGCCCACGGCGCGGAAATTGCGCCCCCTCCCCACTCCCCGCGGGAAAGGGAGAGACACGAGGATCCCCGCGCCCGCACCACAGGTCCCGGCGTCCTCGCGAGGTCCAGGAAGCTGGGCGACCGGTTGGGGAAAGGGACGAGACCGTGCCGTGGGCGCATCACCCACGGGGGGACCCCTCCACTGGCCGTCTCCTGCACCGGCCCCAGCCGCCCAGCGCAGCCCGAGGTCGGGGAGCAGGACTCGTCCCGCGGACCCGGGAGGCTGGCGCCGAGAAGTCGGGGGTGCAGGGGGAGCGCCCCTCCGCGCGCCGGGGAGCTGCCCCTCGGGGCGATCGGCGGCCACTCACCTTGTGCCTGCGCCTCCATGGTGGCCGAGCTCGGGCTGAGCGCGGCGGGGACCTGCTCGCAGACAGCCCGGCGGCGGCGCCCGAGTCCCGAGCGCGGCTGGCCCGGCCCAGGGCGCCTTCTCTGGGCACCGGGTCGCGAGCTCTGCGTGCGCGGGGAGGCGGGAGAGGAGCCTGGAGCAGCCGCCGCCGGCCGCGTCTCGTTCCCTCCGCCCCTTCCAGTCCACCTGGCCTCCGCCGCGCGGGGGAAAGCCCGCCGAGGGCGCCACCTGCCGGCCACGCGGAGCACCGGGCGGAGGGCGCCCCCTCCTGGCTCCGGGCGTGACGCCTGCCTGACCCGGCTGGAGTGCGCCCTGGGCTGGGTTGTACCCACAGGAACACCTCGGAAGGGGAGAGGGCGGGAGGATTCACTATACTGAGCGATATTGCTCCTGGTGGAAATGCTGGGTGGTTTCGGTTACCCGCCTGGACCCAACGTTTTTGTCAACTGACCAATGTATATCCTGGTTTTATGTGTGTTTCTGTTTAAAGATTTCTTAACATATACGGTTGGTTAACTCATTAACGTTGAGCTCAGGGCCAACGGCATCAGAACCTATCCGGCATGAGATTTATGAAGCTTTTTCAAGTTAGGTATTTTCTTCCTGGGACACTAGAAAGCACTTCAGCACTGTGTTTCGGGGCTGTTTTAATAGCATGCACACACACACACACACACACACACACACGCCCAAAGGCACAAACATGGTGTATTTGTAGTCCGTGAAAAAAAGGGCACTTTACAGTATGAGAGCTGAAATAAGAAGGTAGAGAGAGGTTAGCCTTGTTTGACCTCTGCTGGGAGGGTTTGCGTCCGTCCACCCAGGCTTTTCATTTCCCACGTCTGGGAATGACCATGAAGTGCTGTATTGATTTGAGGGTCATAAACACATTTCAGTGAGGAGGTAAAATCACAAATATGGAACTTGCAAATAACTAAGCAACTGTGTACATATTTTCTAATCCAAAAAAACCCCTAGGCCATGTCCGTAAGTTGAGGAAGCAATCACACCTTCAAGAAAAGACTAGAAGCTTATAGTTCTGTCCCAGCCTGGCCTGGCCCTGTGAGTAGTAAGCAGGCCCGGGAGGACGATGCTGGTGCCTCTCCCGCTCAGGCCTTTGGCTGTGACAGAGCTCCCCTTTTTCTCCATCTACACCATCTTCATCTGTAAAGTGAAATGGACTATTCACTCACATTGAGTCTTGGGTTTCCTTTTTTTAAGTTGTTTCTCTTTCTTAAAAGAGATGGTAAAATCTGTCAGGGTGAAGTGACAGTTCCATACTGAGCCCCCCATATTTCCTACTGAAGAGCTTTATGCAAATTCATAGCTCAAAATCTTAATTGAATAAATAATGAGCGAACCAGTAGGTTCTACTCTATCCATGCTCCAGTTACTGTCAAGTACAGACTTAATAAACATTAATGGACTCCTTTTTTAAAAAAAATTAATGGACTGTTAAATCTTTGCTTGAGAGAAGGAACACACATGATTTCCTGGCACTTGTAAAAATACCTTGGTGTTTCTTTTGTGGTGTTCAATAAATCCCTGATTTGTCATCATTGACATTAAAATTGCTGTATAGAACAGCAAGCATGGGCTTTTTCCATGGATTTTGGTGGTAGTGACCATGGATGCACCAAGTGACAAATTAGAGCCAGTGATTAAGTCAGTTTTAGAGTCTATTCCGTTGTTCTGGTCCCTCCAACCCTGGAAATTAAACACCAGGTTAAGCTCGACTCCCAGCTGTTCAAAGAGCTAAAAATAGTCAATGACTTTCCAGCTTGAATCAGCGAACCTTCATCCAAACCCCGACTCATTTTTCTGATTTATAAAATTTTAGGCTACCACCCCCTTAATAACTTTTACCATTGTTTATAATAATAAATTATTGATATTCATTCAGAAGTGCTTACTGAGCATTCTCTGTGCCAGGAACTGTGGTAGATGCTAAGGAGAGAAGTGGAGGACCTGCTCCTTTTTACCTGCTTTAAAAGGTAAGCATGCAGAGATGACCTTATTTCAATAGCAACAAGTCCAATAATGATAATAGCTCTCATTTCTTTATTATCTATTTTGTTTTAAACACTTTGCTTGGCAATTTGCATATATAAACTCATTTTTTTCTCACAATACCCCTTAAAATTAGCTATTATTATATCAATTTTACAGATAATAATGTTATCATTTAATTTCAATTTTATCTCACGCACACACACACATACAATCTCCTTGGAGGTAGGTATTATTATCCCCATTTTACCGACAAAGAAACTGAGTCTGATTGGCCTGAGATTATTTAACTGATTTAGGTCAGACAGTTAATGACAGTGGAGCTCGGATATGATCCCAGACTAAATTCCTCAGCCAGTGTTCTTTTTTTAAAAAAAATATACTCTATTGATTTTTTACAGAGAGGAAGAGAGAGGGATAGAGAGTCAGAAACATCGATCAGCTGTTTCCTGCTCACCTCCTACTAGGGATGTGCCCACAACCAAGGTACATGCCCTTGACTGGAATCGAACCTGTCTGCAGGTCAACGCTCTATCCACTGAGCCAAACCAGTTAGGGCCTCAACCAGTGTTCTTAACACAGACAACGTCTGCCTCCAATTTCTAAGAAAAATTAATCAATTACTGTCACAGTTCATTCAATAATAATATCAGAGAATAGTCAGTGAAAATGTAAGTTAAAAATCTCATTTAATGAACTAAGTCATCTAAAATAAGTGTTGCATAATGTTAATGGGAACATTCAAAGAAAACACACACACATTGACTTTCTTTTAAAAGTAATAACTTGCATCCATATCGGGAGACTACACTTCTGAGTCTGATGACATTGCTCACAGTCGCCTGTCTTTTTGGGAGGAAGAAAAGGGCTGCTTTCTTCATGAGCTGCATTAGTAATGTGAAGCATTCACTAGGGAAACGAAGAAATTGCCACAACCTGACACACTGCAGGCACTCTCAGGCAATGTGACATTTCCAACCAGTTCAGCAGGGAAATGCATAATTATTCCCCATAACTGACAAGTGAATATAGCAGCCCCCTACCTGCTGGTGAAGAGAATCGATCTGAGAGCAAACAGAGTCTATCTAACTGCGGGAACAATCCAATGTCCTGGAAAAAAACATTTTCTTTCCTTTTTAACTCCTTGTATATATTCAAGTTTTGCTTTCTACCTTAAATTTTTTTAAAAATTCCACCTCTATCTACAAACCACTTTTGCTAAAACGTCCTGCACTACTATATACGCACTCACACACTCACTCTGGTTATGATTATTGACAATGAGAAGATTTACAACCGATTTCCAGTTTCGTAAGCTAAAGTGTTTCACCAAGATCTGTCATTTTCAATAAAAGCCACATGGGACTTTTTAAGCACACAATATTCAAGTAAAAGGGAAATATTTTTCCATGATGTTTGTGTTGCTGTTGAGCATCTATTCCACCTTTTATTCCATCGTCATCATTCTATTTGCTATTACTCAGACTTGCTTGCCATTCTACTGATTTCTGCTTGTCAGGTGGTGTTTCCATATCTAAGAAGTCTATTCTTCTGTCACAACTTAAAAAAAAATATATCACCCAAGGATATCCTTAAAGAAAGGAAGAGAGAGAGAGGGAAAGAGAGAAAGAGGGAAACATTGATGTGAGGGAGAAACATCGATCCGTTGTCTCCCATATGGGCTCCTATCAACCTAGGTCTGTGCTCTCATCTGGAATCGAACCCACAACCTTTTGGTGTATGGGATGACACTCCAACCACCTGAGCCACCTGGACAGGGCTGTCAGGACTTTCTGTCTCTTAAATCATTTCATTTCTTCCACTAAGTTCCATGATTTAATTTAATGAGTCTTTTTTTAAGAGTATAAATTACTGCTTTTTGTTTATAATGTTCTGAAACTACTTAAAGCTCTCAGCTTAATGTTCATGACAAACTGACTGTGTTATGTCTCTCCATGCGGACAATTCAGGCATTTGGCCACCTCTAATTTTTTATTTTGATTTTTTCCTTCAAATTTTTTCCTTCATCTACTCTACTGTTACAAATGATCTCTCTAAAACACAAATCTGATCATCTTTATTTTCTTTTTTTGAAAAAAATCTCCATAACCAGGGGCATTTATCAAAATTTATTTTGCCTTATAGTTTATATATTTTTTTCTAAAATAAAAACAAATAAGGCAACGTTTAAAAAAATAAACTACTCCAAGATCAAACACATTAGAAAATATACATATTTTCCATGTATCTTTAATGATAGAACATTGGCTTTGGAAATATACTTATTTTCCCTTAAGAAAAAAAGTCAGTTTAAATAAACATATTAAATAAGTAACAGCTCAGCCCGGGCTGGGTGGAGTGTTGTCCTATACACCAAAAGATTGTGGGTTTGATCCCTGGTCAGAACACATACCTAGGTTATGGTTGGAGCCAGCATAGGAGAAACCTGTGATAGTTCTCTCTCACATCCTCACATTCTCTCTCTCTCTCTCTCTCTCTCTCTCTCTCTCTCTCTCTCTCTCTCCCTCTCTCTCTCTCTCTCACACACACACACACACACAAATCAATAAATGTATCATTTGGATATGGCAAAATAATATACAAATGGTAATACCATGAAGAATCAGTGAGTGATTTAAACTGAACACTACCAATTCAAAATTGCAGTGCCCAATATGAACACCAGAGGGCTCCAAATCATCAGCACTTTAAAAAATAAGCATGTGAAGATGACCTTATTTCAATAGCAACAAGTCTGATGATGATAATAGCTCTCATTTCTTTATTATCTACCAGGGGCCCGGTGCACAAAAATTTGTGCACTCGGGGTGGAGGGAGTCCCTCAGCCCGGCCTGTGCCCTCTCATAGTCTGGGACCCCTCAGTGGATGTGCTATGATGGCCCCAGTCTGCCAGGCGCCTTGTGTGTGTATGTGTGTGTGTGTGTCACCACTGGAGACCTGCCCCCAGCCGCATCTGAGGCTCGGAGCAGTCCTCCTGTGTGTGTCTACCTGCTGGGGGCCTGTCCCCAGGCACACCATCAAGGTTTGGAGCAGGCACCCCCTCTATGTTGATCTCTCAGACTCCTGCCCTCCCCTGCATGTTGTTCTCTTTTTTGAGCTGTGGCCAGGGCTGGGTGCTGCCTGCCTCCCAAGCTTGCCTACTGCCCATCTTCCTCCAGCCACCAGAAAGCAGGGAAAACCCCTCCTCGTGGTCAGGCCAGCCTTTTCCTGCTCCCTGATCCCCAGAAGGGACCTGGGAAGCCGCCAAGAAGGCCGCCAACTCTTTCCCACTCACCCGTCCCCTGCTA
>PVJC01025423.1:0-16264 GCA_004026665.1 Murina feae | reverse complement strand
CATAGGAGCATAATCAGTGGACACGGGAAACTGGGGGTTAGGGAGGAAGGGGGGGAAGGGCAAGGGAAAAAATGGAGATCTATCTATCTTCTGTTGTAATACTTATCTATCACTTGTTGTAATACTTTAAGCAATGAAATAAAAAAAAAATAATAATAATAAAATAAAAAATAAAAAAAAATAAAAAATAAAAAAAATAAAAAAAAAAAAAGATGGCAATGCCCAATCCAACCCAGCCCCACCACTGAAGTGGTCAGGCCTGTTAGCCAGGCAGGTGGCAGGGGAGGTGGAAGGCCTAAGGGGTGGAACAGGTGATCAGAGTGGACTGGGGTCCCCTTCCCAGGCCAGAGGTTTTCGCCTGAAGCCTCAGTCATGGGCAAGGGTGGAGCCAGTGATTGGAGGGTTATGAGGGTGCCTTACCCAGGCATAAGGCCTGGGTCAGAGGCCTCGGGCCTAGGCATGGGCAAAGCCAGGGATCACAAGGGCCTGGGCTCTGCAAAGCTAGCAATCGATCGGAAGGGTAAGGGAGGAGCCTGCGATTGCAGGGGTCTGGGCACTGGTGGAGCTGGCAAAGAAAGGGTCTGGGGTCCCCTGCCCAGGCCTGTAGCCTTGGCCAGAGGCTGCAGTGGGGCAAGGGCAGAGCCAGTGATGGCAGATGGCAGGATCACAGAGGCCTGGACTTTGTAAAGCTGGTGATCAGAGGGGCTTGGGACTCTTCTGAACAGGCCTGCTGCCTCAGGCAAAGACTGCAGGCCTGGGTAGGGTCAGAGTTGACAATTTCAGGGGTTTTGGGGTCCCCTGCCCAGGCCTGTATCCTCAGCCAAAGGTTTCAGGCTTGGGCAGGGGTGGAGCTGGGATTGGAGGGGCAGGGGTGGAGCCGGTGATTGGAGTGAACTACTGAGGAAACACCTTTTCTAGCTGTTCATTGGCTAAGCTCCCTGTATGCCAGTGATAATATTCTTAGTAACTTGGGTAATAAGAATCTAAAAAGACGATCTAAGGTTTTTCCACCACACTCCTGGAGAAAAAAATGAAGGTCCACTGCTGGAGGCTAAGAAATGCCATATCCTGCCCTAACCAGTTTGGCTCAGTGCATAATGCCTCAGCCTGCTGACTGCAGGGTCTGGGTTCAATTGTGACCAAGGGCATGTACCTAGGTTGCAGACTCCTCCCTGGCCAGGGCCCAAGTCAGGTCTCATGCAGGAGGCAACCAATCAAAGTGTTCCTCTCACTTTGATGTTTCTTCCTGCTTTTCCCTTCTCTTTCACATTCTCTAAAAATCAATGGAAACATAACCTCAGGTGATGATAAAAAAAAAAAGAAAGAAATGTCATATCTTATGAAAGACACACTTGAAAATGTCTAAAGGAAGTTGTCATTTTTTCATGGTGAATGTACTGGAGTCCATGTTGATGAAAACACCTTGGTGACTGGCAGTGGCTGCAGCAGTGGGGTGATGGGGCTGGGTGCTTCCCCTGATTAGCCTGGTTGCCTACCACAAAGGGAAGCCAGACTGTGGCTTAGGCCTGCTCCCCAAGGTGAGCAGGGAGCAGGCCTAAACTGTCAGTAGGACATCCCCTGAGGGCTCCTAATATGTGAAGGGGACAGGCTGGGCTGAGGAAGCCCCTCCCAGTGCACTAATTTCATGCACTGGGTCCCTAGTATGTATATAAAATCTAACAATGATTATTTTTACTGGTGTGTTTGCAAATAAATAAATATTTTTTTTTTTTTACTTTTTGTTATTGTCAAATTTTCTACAATGAATATGTTTTATTTTATAAATTAAGAAATGATAATTAAACAAAAGCAGAGTGTTCTATAATGACTTACAGTGCAGACTCTGGAGACAGCCTGCCTAAGTTTGATATTCTGCTGAGCTACTTATTAGCTCTATGATTTTAGGCAAATATCTTATTCTCTATGCCTCAGCTTTCTTGTGTAAATTGAGATAACAATTGTGTATAGCTCATAAAGCTGTTGATACTATATCTATGCTTTTATGATTAATAAGTTAATCCATGTAAAGTGGTGATAACAATGTCTAGTATATAATAATCACCCAATAAATCTCAACTATCATTATTATTTTTGAGTAGAATAACAACTAAATCTTGCTACTACTCACATTGATCACCCCCCTCTGAAATTCTAGCATCAGCAATTCAATCCAGCACAGTCCATTTGTAGAAATATACTTGACTTTACTAAAGAGTTGCAGTTATCAGGAGAGGCAGCATCTTAAACCAAGGTTCTTCTACTATTCCAAATGTATATATTGTCTTGTCCACTCTCCAGAATAGTTTTATGACTAGAGAAATCAGGCTATCTTGAGAACTATGGGTGCTTGGACAGGGAGAAATGTGAAGCAAGATTTCAAAGACCATCTTCACATCCCTTACAAATGTATCTATGATTAGCAGTGAAATATAAATATGAAAATTTGTAGAAGTAGATAAGTATTGGTACAAATATCTATAATTCTCAAAGGAAGCTTACTCCTAAAAGCAGAATTCATTGTGTTGCTTCAGCAAACATTGTAAAATGGAATATCTTGCTTAATGCCTCATACACCAAAGATTTACAAGATACAATCTATCAGTAAATATAAAAATAAGAACTGGATTTAATTTATTCTATAATTTCAAGAGGAATAATTTACTTAGAAACTCACATTCAATTCTGGGCAATAATTTATAAATTGTTGAACAGATATAAGAAGTTAATGCCTTTTATCATAATTACCTCCATTTAAAACTTTTATATCAATACTAGAGGCCCGATGCACAAAATCCATGCAAGGGACTTGTCCCTTGCTTCATATGGAAGGTTGGTCAGCCATCTGATCTAATTAGCATATTATGATTTTATTATTATAGATCTATTCAATTATCTCCTCCCCACTCCTTTAGTATACTAAAACAATACATAAACAAGCAAGCATACTAGAGAAATTCACTGGGTGAAGGACCACCAGAGACATTAATCCAATCAGTGGATAATCATTACTTATATATCTGTTAGTTAAGCACAGCATTTTTATATATGTAACTTATGATATGCTTCTACTCTGTCATATGAATGAGGTATTTTTAAACATGAGGCCTTTCTGAGATCCATGACAGACTTATTTAGTCTTCTCATAATGTAATACTTTGAAGAAAGAAAAGTAAGTAATCATCTAGTTATATAAAAGTTTATTTCATTTCAAAGGCTTTAGAGCATATGTGAAATGGATTCCAAATCAATGCTTTTTATTTATTTTAGAGATAGAAAAGAAGGGAGGTGAGAGAGAGAGAAAGGAGAGAGACACACAGAGAGAAACATCAATGTATGAGAAAAACATTGACAGGTTGCCTCCTGTATGCATCCCAGCCAGGCATCGACCCACAACCTGGGTATGTACCCTGACCAGGAATCAAACCTGCAATCTTTCGGAGCATGGAACAACACTCAACTGAGCAACACCAGCCAAAGCCAAAATCAATACTTTTTAATTAGTATCTTCTTGCTCTAATCATGATCATGACATTTTAGGCCATTCACCAAACATTGTGTCCTCCTCCAGATGTTACCATCTTCTCTCTATCCCTTGAGAGAAAGGAGAGAGAGACACACAGAGAGACACACCTCCTTTCCTCTCTATACCACAGAATATATCCTCTGGGGGTGATTAGGAATTTAATTTGCCTACTCCCTTAACCTTCAAATAAAAAATACATCATGTACATTATGCTAGTCATAGCATAAGCACAAAAATAAGTTTAAGCTGTCTTTTTTTCTATTCTAGGTAGCAATATGAAAGTCACACCAACATTATCTAATATAATAAAAGAGAAACATGCAAATTGACTGTTACCACCAGCCAATCAGAGCGGCTGTAGGCAAATTAAAGCAGCCAAGATGGAGGCCAACAGCCATGGAGCTAGAGCAAACCAAAGGCTTCTGTTGCAACTGCCTGCCTAGGCTGGCTGAGCCTCTGCTCACAGTCACGCTCACCAGCCAATCAGAGCGGCTTGGGTGCAAATTAACCCAGCCAAGATGGAGGCCAACAGCCATGGAGCTAGAGCAAACCAAAAGCTTCTGTTGCAACTGCCTGCCTAGGCCAGCAGAGCCTCTGCTCACAGCCATGCCCACCAGCCAATCAGAGCAGCTGTATGCAAATTAACCCAGCCCAGCTGGCAGGGCAGCTCTGCACTGGGAGCCTCCGTGGCCGGCCGGCATAGCTGTGCCAGCTCAGTGAGAGGGGGGGTCGGGCCTGGGGCCTCCTTGGGGCTCCAGGAGCAGCTGTTCTGGGTCTGCTGCCTAGCTCCGCCCCTGGGAGCCTCCGAGGAGTATCCAGGAGCGCCTGTCCCGGGTCCACTGCCTGGCTCCACCCCCTGGGGGCCTCCCCAGGGCATGCAGGAGCACGAGGCCTCTGCAGGGTGTGCAGGAGCAGCCGTCCTGGGTCTACTGCCTGGCTTTGCCCCCTGGGGGCCTCTGCGGAACATCCAGGAACGCCTGTCCTGGGTCCGCTGCCTGGTTCTGCTCTGGGGGCCTCCGTGAGATGTCCAGAAACACCTGTCCAGGGTCCGCTACCTTCATCCGCCCCCCAGGGGCCTCCACAGGGCGTGCGGGAGCGTCTGCTGCACAGTGCGGAGAATCTGAAGCCAGTTCACTGCCCGGTTCCACCCCGGGTGTGTTTGCTCAGCAACAGGGCCCCACCAAGTGATTCTGCACCAGCGTCCGCCCCTGGCTTGCCACCCAACTCTGCGCCAGGTGTGTCCCCTCAGCGGTGTGGGCCCACCAGGCACGTGCAATCGTGGGCCCTCTGGTGGGAAATGTCCAGGCCTGCACTCACCAGTCTTCCCACCCCCCAGTGCACGAACCCTGAAGGGGCTGTGGGCAGCCTGAAAATGGCCCACAGCCCCTCACCCAGGCTGGCCAGGCATGCCAGCAAGTGGACATCCCCCCGAGGTATCCCAGACTGCAAGAGGGCACAGGCCGGGCTGAGGGACCCCCACCCCCCGAGTGCACAAATTTTTGTGCACCGGGCCCCTAGTATTAGTAATAAAGCTTTAATGTTATCTCCTTTGTGACAGGCTCCAGACAGCAAATTATTATCTTGATCATTAAGGCAAGGAGTGTATCTAACTATGACATCACTCAACCTACTCAACTTTTCTTAAACTCTCACTCAGCTGTGAAGTTCTATAAAGTTAACACACACACACACATACACACACACACACACACACACACACACACCCTTTATTTTAAGCATAATTCACTGAATATAAAACATAAAAGGCTTTTGAACAAGCTGCCTCTTGCTTGAGGCTAATAAACTCTGATTGTATTAGGAAATGCACCTTAATAATTCCCATATACAAGGAGTCAATGATTCCATGTCCCAGGAAAATAAAATGAAATGCAAATAGTTGGGTGGTATTGAAAGCTTTGAACACATAATACAGTGTCTGAACACTAGACATTACACTTTTTAGCAGCAATTTTTTCTATTACAAAAAATAAGACAAAAGAAAACTACTGGTGTGCTCAGATACTCTCTGCCCTGTACTATAATTTACAAGAAAATAAAAGTTATGCCTCTGAATAAGATCTAAAATCTATCATGAAGAAAGTAGCTTCATTTTCATTGTTGCAAGCGTCTTCTGTCAAATGAGGAAGTAGATGTCATACTGACTGAGGCTTCATTTTGTGACAACACGAAAATAGGATCTGACTTGAAAGGTCCTGAAAAGGAATGTCAAGACATTGTAATTCTGGTTTTGTTTTGGAAGACAGTGCTAACATCAGTGTTACAAGCTAGCTGGGGTAGAGCTGGCTTTGACTAAATGGGACTGCTATATTTTCAAACTGCATCCTGGGCTCTGTATACCATAAGCAGTTCAAATGTAAAGAAAACATACTCTACTTTAAAAGCAGGTGGTTTTGTTTTGTCTTGTTTGTGTTTGTGTTTGTTTGTTTTTTAAAGGATTTCACTGTATAATAATTAACATAGAAAAAATAGTAAATGTAGATATTTTTCTCCAGGTAGAATTGTTGAAATGGGCAATTTTAAACAGCCTTCTCCACTTTTAGCAGAGATAATGCACAGGTTATCCTTGGTGAGAAAATAGGCTGGCTGCCAAACCTAGAAGAAATGTGAATGTGGAATTGAGTTTGAAATAAACTGATTCCCAATGCCCCTTTCATAAAACAGCATATAGACCTGCTTGTCAAGTGGTGCAGAGTCTCTTTGAAAATTCACTGACTTATATCAGTGTATTTTTTTCCTCACACTCTTATTCATAAGCATTCTCTTCTGTTCCCCTCCTTTTTAGTATCCTAGAAATAGTTTATCCTGTATCCAATCCTGGCTCCTGAATTTTGAACCAAGAGTTAACCCTTAGCCACTTGTATATTAGTGTAGCATGTAGAGTTCTAGTAGTGTCTGAGGTCAGACAGACTTGGATGTCAACCTTGATTGGTTTACTTACTAGTGATGTGATTCTGGACAAGGTATTTAACTTTGCTGAATCTCATTTTCCACATATATAAAGTTGGGCTTAATAATAGCACAGATATCATATGTTTGCTTTGATGATTAAGCAAGATAATGTAATATGAGATTTGCACAGTGTCTAATAAATCCACAAAATGGTATATTCTTCTTTTTTGTTGAGGTATTTTAATTCATTTTTATTCATTGCTATTATTATTAACATCATTATCACATCATCAGCAACAGCAGAATCCTTGGCCACCATATTCTGTAGAAGCTGACTTGTCTGGGTTGATCACAGCCTCAAGAAAATGTCTTTAGGACAGAGTTTCTCAATACTGACACCCTTAACATGTATTTATTTATTTATTTATTTATTTATTTATTTATTTATATTACATAAAGTCTTACAAAGATTAGTACATATATCTCTTTTTTTCCCTGCCCTCCCCTCAGCCTCTCCTTCCCTCCAATGTTTTGTGTCCATTGGTTATGCTTAAATGCATGCATAAAATCCTCTGGTTGATCTATTACCCCACCAACCCTCCCTGTCCTTGTTACTGTAATTTGAGAGTCTGTTTGATGCTGCTCTGCCTCTATATGTATTTTTGTTCACCAGTTTATAATGGTTATTATACCTCTTTAGTTAAGTTTGTTCCTAGGTATCTTAGTTTTTTGGTGTGATGGTAAATGGGATTGTTTTTTTAGTCTCTCTTTCTGTATCTTCACTATTGGTGTACACAAATGCCATAGATTTCTTGGCGTTAATTTTGTATCCTGCTACATTGCTGAATTCATTTATTGAGTCTAATAATTTTTTGATGGAGTCTTTAGGGTTTTTTATATACAATATCATGTCATCTGCGAATAAGGACAGTTTTACTTCTCCAATTTGGATGGCATTTATTTCTTCTTCTTGTCCGATTGCTTTGGCTAATACTTCTAGTACTATGTAGAACAGGAGTGGTGAGAGTGGGAAACCTGTCTTGTTCCTGTTCTAAGGGGAAATGGTTTTAATTTTTGCCCATTGAGTATGATGTTGGCTGTGGTTCTGTCATAAATGGCTTTTATTATGTTGAGGTATGATCCTTCTATTCCTATCTTGCTGACAGTTTTTATCAAAAATGGGTGTTGGATTTTGTCAAATGCTTTTTCTGCATCAGTTGATATTACTGTGTGGTTTTATCTCTTAATTTGTTTATGTGATGTATCACATTTATTAATTTGCGAATATTGTACCATCCTTGCATCCCTGGGATAAATCCTACTTGGAATGTGGTGTATGATCTTTCTGATGTACAGCTGGATCTGATTTGCTAGGATTTTGTTGAGGATTTTGGCATCTATGTTCATGAGGGATATTGGCCTGTAATTCTCTTTCATTGTGTTGTCTTTGTCTGGTTCTGGTATTAGTGTAATGCTGGCTTCATAGAATAAGTTTGGAAGTATTCCTTCCTCTTGAATTTTTTGGAATAGTCTGAGGAGGATAGGTTTTATATCTTCCTTGAATGTTTGGTAAAACTCCCCTGTGAAGCCATCTGGCCCTAGGCTTTTGTTTGCTTGGAGCTTTTTTTATTACTGCTTCAATTTCTTCCATAGTGATTGGCCTATTGAGATTTTTAGATTCTTCCTGATTGAGTTTTGGAATGTTGTATTTTTCTAGGAAAATGTCCATTTCCTCCAGGTTGCCCAGTTAGTTGGAATAGAGTTGTTCATATTATTCTTTAACAATCCTTTGTATTTCTGTGGGGTCTGCTGTTATTTCTCCTCTTTCATTTCTTATTTTGCTTATTAGGGTCCTCTCTCTTTGCTTCTTGGTGAGCCTGGCTAGAGGCTCATCAATCTTGTTTATCCTTTCAAAGAACCAGCTCTTGGTTTTATTGATCTTTTGTATTATTTTTTTTTGTCTCCATGTCATTTATCTCCTCTCTGATCTTTATTATTTCCTTCCTTCTGCTTACATTGGACTTTTCTTGTTGCTCTCTTTCTAAATCTTTGAGTTGTAGGGTTAGGTAATTTATTATCATTGTTTCTTGTTTTTTGCAGTAGGCATGTAGAGCTATGAACTTCCCTCTCAAGACTGTTTTCGCTGTGTCCCATAGATTTTGGATTGTTGTGTTTTCATTGTCGTTTGTTGCCATGATGTTTTTAATTTCTTCTTTGATCTCTGTGGTAACCCAGTCATTCTTTAAAAGCATGCTAGTTAGTCTCCATGTGTTTGGTTTTTTGGATTGTTTTTATTGTAGTTGATTTCCAGTTTTATGCCATTGTGATCTGAGAAGATGCTTGATATGATTTCTATCTTCTTGAATTTGAAGAGACTTTGCCTGTGCCCCAATATATGGTCTATCTTTGAGAATGACCCATGTGCACTTGAGAATGATGTATATTCTGTGGCTTTGGGGTGAAGTGTTCTAAAGATGTTGGTTACTTCCATCTGATCTAGTGAGTCATTTAGGATTGATGTTTCTTTTCTGATTTTTTTGTTTAGAGGTTTTGTCCAATAGTGATAGTGGGGTATTAACATCCCCTACTATGATTGTATTGCTCTCAATCTCTCCCTTGATATCTTCCAGAAGTTTTTTAATGTGTTTGGGTGCTCTCATATTGGGTGTGTATATGTTTACAAGAGTTATTTCTTCTTGTTGAATGGCTCCCTTTAGTATTATGAAGTGGCCTTCCTTATCTCTTTTTATGTCCTTCACTTTGAGATCTAATTTGTCAGATGTAAGTATTGCTACCCCAGCTTTTTTTTTCATTTCCATTCACCTGTAAAACCTTTTTCCATCTCTTCACCATCAGTCTGTTTGCATGTTTTTTTTTTTTTCTGAGGTGGGTTTCCTGTAGACAGCAGATATATGGGTCATGTTTTCTTATCCACTCAGTTACCCTATGTCTTTTATTGGGGCATTTAATCCATTTACATTTAAAGTTATCATTGATAAATATTTGTTTGTTGCCATTTTTATTCTTTTCCCCTGTGTTCCTTCTTTATTTCCTATTATTTTCTTTTTATAGTAGGCCCTTTAACATTTCTTGCATTGCTGGTTTGGTAGTAACAAACTCCCTTAGTCATTTTTTTGTCTGTCAAGCTCCTAATTTTACCCTCAGTTTTGATTGATAGCCTTGCTGGGTACAGTATTCTTGGATTCAGACCCTTCCTTTGCATGGCTTTGTATATTTCACTCCATTCCCTTCTTGCCTGATATGTTTCTGTTGAGAAATCAGTCGTTAGTCTGATGGGGGATCCTTTGTAGGTAACTCTGTCTCTCTCTGGCTGCTTTTAAGATTCTTTCTTTGTCATTGGTGTTTGCCAATTTAATTATAATGTGCTTTGTCATTGGTCTTTTGGGTTCATTTTGTTTAGGACTCTATGGGCTTCTTGGATTTGTGTGGATTTTTTCTTCCCTATATTAGGGAAGTTTTCAGTCATTATTTCTTCAAACAAGTTTTCTAATCCTTGCTCAGTTTCCTTTCCTTCAGGCACCCCTATTATGCATATTTTGTTTCATTTTGTGTTGTCCCAAAGTTCTCTTAGACTCTCCTCCTGCTTTTTAATTCTTTTCTCTAGGCGCTTCTCTGCTTGGGTATTTTTTTCTACCTTGTCTTCTAGCTCACTGATGCAGTCCTCTGCTTCTTCTAGTCTACTATTGATGCTTTCTATTGAGTTCTTTATAGCGCTGATGTCATTTGTCATTTCTTCTTGGTTCTTCTTCATTTCCTCTTGATTCTTACACATATTGTTGAATTTGTCTTTCATTCTTTTCATCCATCTTATGAACATTCTCTGAATTCTTTCTCCAACAAGTTGCTTACCTCCATTTCCTTTACTTCCCTTTCTGGTGATGCCTGTTTTTCTTTCATATGGGGGCTGTTTCTTTGTCTCCCCATGATCTCTCTTCTCTGGATATCTGGTTATATATTTTTTTCTTTCCTTTCCATGAGGAGGAGCAGGGCTCATCTGGGTCCACGTGTTCTTGGTTTGAGCTCCGGTGTTCCTGGGTTCCTGGCTGGTCCTTGGGTGTCCTGTTTGCAGTATCCACCCTTAACATTTTGAACTGGTTAATTCTTGGCTGTAGTGGGAGAAAGCTTTCCTGTCCATAGTCGGATGTTTAGTGGCATCCCTGATTTATTTCTACTAGATATCAGTAGCAGCTCCATGTTACTGCCCAATTATGCAACCAAAACATCTCCAGACATTGCCAGATGTCCCATGGGACCAATATTGCTCCCAGTTGAGAACAACTGCTCTAGGCATTCCTTTGTTTAATAATTTCCATAAAAATTATCTACCATTCATATACCTGCTGTGCTTCATTACTCTGTCTCTGGTTTAATCTGGCAACTTTAGTCTTTATTTTCAACTCTCCTTTTGGTTTCTCAAGGATCCCTGGTTTTTGTCTTTATTTTGGAACCTAAATCCTATTCTTTACTTAATTTATTTCAAACCCTGTAACCCTATGACAACCAGTTCTGACTCTTAATATATTTCTGATCCAACAACATATTGTTCCCTGCTTTGGGCTTCCAATTCTTATCAGTAAATCTTCAGTGCTAGATAAGTGGCTTACTATTAGTGTGTTTCCTTTAAATTTTTGTATGAAAGATAGTTGAAATGAGGACTCTGGATCCAGATATCCTGAGTTGGGATCCCAGCTCTGCCAACTACTCAGTTAATGATCAGAACCGTAACTTCTCCATTTGTAAAATAAGTATATTAATAGTCAGTACTTCGTGGTTTTGTATGGGATTAAGTGGGTTAAAATATACTAAGAACACTTCATGAAACAATGTCAAGTGCCATGTAACTGTAAATGATTATTATTACTACTCTAATAAAGACTCCCATGTGAGAACTATTAGCATTATGCAAGAGTTAACTAACCTCCTCCAAGCCCTATCTCAGTGCTCCAAAAAGGCTGCCAATTTTTTCATGCTATGATAAATGTTGAAAATTATGTTTGTTCAGCAAAAGAGTAAAAGGATGAGGCTCTGATCACCTGAGGGATGAGAATATCAGTGTCAGCCATGTGTATCCCATTTGTGACATGCAGTGGTCCACAACAATCTGTTTTGAAAGCCTTACACCAGTTCATCAAAATTAAAGGAGAAAAGGAAAGGTTACAAATGGTAACCCACTTAGAAATTTTGATTTCTAGTTTTGGCACTTAGACACCAACACCTTCTAGGTCTACTGGTGTGCAAGGTCTATAGCTGTTTCGTGGTTTTCTTCTTTGTTTTTTTAATATATTTTATTGATTTCAGAGAGGAAGGGAGAGGGAGAGAGAGATAGAAACATCAATGATGAGAGAGAATAATTGATCGGCTGGCTCCTGCACACCTCACGCTGGGAATCATGCCTGAAACTTGGGCATGTGCCCTGACCAGGACTTGAACTGAACCATGACCTCTTGGTTCGTAGGTAGATGCTCAACCACTAAACCATGCTGGTTGGGCTGGTTTTCCTCTTTAAACATGTTAAAACAAAGCAAAGGTGATTTCTGTTGAATATCATGACATTTTAAACATATTTTTTCTCTAAAACCTCATAATATAGCACATTATACAAGTGTAGAGGTGTGAGAATTGAACTCAATAATGTTAGAGAACAGGAGCCCTTCAATCAAATTTCACATAATGACCCACTCTTTTATTTTCTTTGGAAAGCATTGGGGCAAAAGAGCTCAGGATATAAAAAGGGCTGTTTTCTCTGATTTTCTATTTAAAACCTTTGGCTTTTATTTTATGGCATGGTAGAGCAATTTTGCATTTGGGACCTCTCCAGCACTGATTTTAAACAACTCATTAGCATATGCTTCCTCTGCATAATTCACCCTATTCAAGCAATTGATTCCTTGGTCTCTTCAACACAATATGAATAATATGCTATCTTCCTCCTAGTGACATTCTAAAATGTGATTTGAATACGTTGAGTCAGGAAAAATATGTTGTTTTTGAGTCAACTTCCTGAAAAGTCTACTAGACGAAAGGATGGTACAAATGGTCTTTCTGAGGTAAAACAGTTGGCTTAAGAAGCCAACCCTTTCAATCATGATCTGACTTAGACATTACTAAAATCTAAAGCATTTGACATGTTTATCCCAATTTTTAATCACTATTTTCAATGTCTTTGTGCCATTGATAGTTCATGCCTCAACTTTGGTGTCAGCTATATAAATGGACTGCTTACTTTTCTTCTTCCAAGATTTCCCATATCAACTTCCTAAAATACTCCCCCAAATTCTTTATTTGATTCCTACTGCTTAATTAATAAACTAATAATGATCATAAAAATTCTAAAATGTCATAATTGAAAGAAATCCTGAAGTATAATTCAGTGGCTGTCAAATGCTGGCCTCTGGACCCATGCCAGAAATTTGCACCAACCTTCAGTGGAAAGAGAATAATAAAGACAAGTGAGCATGCCATAAAAATGAATCTGTCCATTTAAAATTCTTTGAAATTATCTTAACTTTGGTAATATCCTTTATTTTATGATGTGATGGTACTAATAGATGGTAGTTTTTAATTTTGTTGTTTTTAATGTCCATACTCAGCAAAATGATGTTGGCAACATTTTGTTGCTTCATGTCCACCCATTTTAAAATGTTCCTGATCCATGAAATTTAAAGTCTATGAGCCACTCATTTCATAAATGAGAAAATTGAGGAAAGAAGGATGAAATGACTTGCTAAGGCCATACTGATAGTGGCAATCCTGCACGGAAAAACTTGTTAGCCTCAACTCTTTACCATAATATTCAAAGCTTGGTGTATTCATTTCCAGCATGCCTTTGCATCTTTACCATCAGGGTGCTCCAAAAGAAACCCTATGTTCTCAAGCGCCATGACCATATATCATTCCTTAAATGTGCCTTGCATTCTTTTACTACCTTAACTATTCTTCTAAAATTCCACCCTGTTCAAGTGTTTTCTCTTTTACAACAATTCCATGTCAGAATGGATCCTTCTCTTTTCTGTACTGCCGTAAATTTATACTGTCTAGCAGCATTTCATATCTTGTTCAGGCTGTCATCATCCCTAGCTATAACCCCCCCTATGTTCTCCATCTCAGCAAATGACCTCACCATCTACCCAATTGCTTAAGTTGTAAACCGTGAAGTCATTCCTCACCACTGCCTTTACCAGTATCAAATTATTCATAAAGCCCTATCATCTTTAGCTCCAAAATTAATCCTATATATGTATACTTTAAACCTTTAAGTGAGCTACTATACAAATCACATTTTTTTTTCTCTTGTTCTATCTTGCAATTCATTTTTTACTTAGCCACCAATTTTAGGTCTGGAACATCCTTTTATAAATTCTTTTGGGTGGTTTTCCATAGCCTTTAGGAATAAGTCTAGAATATCCAATATGATATATAAGATATGTAGTGTCCTTGCTAACATTTTCATCCTCATTTCTTGCTGTACCTTTGTTTGCACATTTTCCTTCAGCCTTGCTGAATGTGCAGTTCCTTGAATGCATTTTTCTCACTATTACATGCTCTTGCTTGCTAAGCTCATTTGCCTCTCACTTCTCTGGATTTCACATATGCTGTTTACACTACTGGAACACTTCCTTCAGAAAACCTTTCTTAAAAAAAGAAAGAAAACCTTTCTTGAATCCCTCAATTGTGATTGGATGATCCATGGCATAGTACACTACCCTTGCCATAGCACTCACCATATTGTATTATAATCACTTTTTAAATTAATTTTCTTACTGGCTAGTCTATAGGAACCATGAGGTCAGGGATAATATCTATTGTGTTTAGCATTGTATTCTAGCTCTTATCTCTGCCATATAGTAGGCACTCAATTAATGCTGTCATACTACATTTCCTCCTATACTACTGAGATTGCATACCTGTTTTACTTTCTTAATTTGATTATAATTTTCTGAAATTCAAGAAGTATTTTATGATGTAATGCCCTTTTATAATACCATACATATTATAGACTGCTGGTAAATATTTGGCAAATACATGATTAAGCTCATTTTTTAAGAGCCAGGAAATAGGGTACAACCAAGTGTAAGAATTACCATACATATCTTTAATAAACCTCAGATAAAGCACAACCTACATAATCCAAAGATTTTAGGCCAGTATTAGGATACTAGAACTTATTGCATATACCCTTGTATTTCAGGTGCTGCCTCCCCATTAAATATCCCTGCCTTACCTGTTTTAAATTGCAAAATACCCTAAAGCTTCATCAAGGTAAAATATGATAGTTCAAATAGAGATCCTTCTGTATTTAGATAAAAAAAATTAAAAAAATCTAAAAGTGACCTAGAATACCTAGGATGTTGTGTGTGTGTGTGTGTGTGTGTGTGTGTGTGTTTCTTGGGGAATGAACTCAGTGTGGACTTTACAGGAAGCTATGGTTTTGGTGATAGTTTCATATTGAAAGTAAGTATTTTACTTTAATAATCCAAAAGTCAATCCAGTTCTTTTTGTTTGAGAAATTTTACCTATTGAAAAGATATTTTTTAATTTCCTGTTAATTGATTCTCTTTTAAACATCCAGCACAAAGGAAGTAGTCAACAGTCACAGATACTTCATACTGCACATAATGGGTTCTAATCTCAGCATTTTTGTATAGATTACAAATGTTTGACAAAATAGCCCCTAAAGCAAAAAGCCTTTCTTCATTTTTTGTTTGTTTTCAATAGACTCAACAAAAATGGATAATTTTCTTTTTAAAAGACGAAGTAAACATCAGCACTGGTGATATGTTTTTACAGGTTGTGCCTCAAGCCTGGCTCCCTCCTCTTGTGTACAAGAGTTCTTCTTTGTTTGGATTAGTTGAATTCAAAACAAGCTGAAACAGAATGTTGAAAATACTGTTTAAT
Source organism: Murina feae (assembly GCA_004026665.1). Taxonomy (NCBI): domain Eukaryota; kingdom Metazoa; phylum Chordata; class Mammalia; order Chiroptera; family Vespertilionidae; genus Murina; species Murina feae. The sequence continues at coordinate 915 of PVJC01025423.1, read as the reverse complement.
TTTCAATTGACCCATCTGAATGATAGCCCATTTTACGTGGCAAAGGACAGTGCCAAAAACATGTTAAACTTAATAGTGGGAATTGGGATATGCTTTAGTACCCATCTTCAAAGTTTTTTCTGACCTTGCAGTGGAAGTCAGTGCTATCCTCTCTCCTATTCATAATTCTACTAGAGGCCTGGTGCACAAAATTCATGCATAGAGGTGGGGGAGTCCCTCAGCCCAGCCTGCACCCTCTCGCAATCCAGGACCTTTGGGTGGATATCTGACTTCCAGTTTAGGCCCAATCCTGATCCCTGCAGATCAGACCTAAACCAGCAATCGGACATCCCTCTCTTAATATGGGACCACTGCTCACCTAACTGCTCATCTGCCTGTCTGATTGCCCCTAACCACTCACCTGCCTGCCTGACCCTAACCACTCCCTAGTGGGTGGGACTAGTATGGGCAAGGGGCTGTGGTGTTCTGCACTTTTCTTTCTTTTTTTTTTTTTAATTTATCTTTATTGTTCAGATTATTACAGTTGTTCCTCTTTTTTCCCCCATAGCTCCCCTCCTCCCATTTCCCACCCCAACCTCTGTCCTTGCCCCCCCATTGTCCTCATCCATAGGTGTACAATTATTGTCCAGTCTCTTCACGCATCCTCAACACCCTTAACCCCCGAAAATTGTCAGTCCACTCACTTTCTATGCCTCTGATTCTATTCTATTCACCATTTTATTCTGTTCATCAGATTTTTTATTCACTTGATTCTTATATTCACTCGTTGATATATATTTGTTGTTCATAATTTTTACTTTCCTTTTTCTTCTTCCTCATTCTCAAAGGATACCTTTCAGCATTTCATATAATACTGGTTGGGTGGTGATGAACTCTTTTAGCTTTTTCTTGTCTGTGAAGCTCTTTATCCGACCC
>PVJC01025422.1:7710-24854 GCA_004026665.1 Murina feae | reverse complement strand
CTACCACCCCAGTGTCCACTGGTCATGCTAATATGCATGCATACAAGTCCTTTGGTTGATCTCTAACCCCAACTCCCCACCCCCACCTCCCCTGCCATTTGTCTCTGGATCTATTTTTGTTCAGTCACTAGTCTTCTTAAAAACCTTCAGTGGATTCCCATTTGTGTTATGTAAAAATTCAAGCATTGACCCATCAATATGATTTAAAAATTCTAATCTGGGGAGTTTATGAAATGCAGATGTGTGGCCCAGAATGTCCTAATGTAAAAACAAAAGTTTCCAGGCGCTTCTGATACAATTGGTCATTGCATCAGTGGAGTCATTAGAATAAAGTACACATTTCTCAGCCCAGCATTTCTCTCCCAAATACTTTTCCAGCCCCATCTCTAACTACGACTTCTCTACACAGAGCAAATGAAGTTATTGCTGGCTTTTTGAGATCTCCTCATACCTTCCAGACACACCTTTCAATCTCTGGGCCCAGGCTATGAATCCTTCACACCTGCAAGTGATCTCTGGGCTTGATTCTCTGGACTGGCTTGCAGCCACAGTCTTTTTTTTTTTTAAACATTCTACCCTATCGCTTACTTTGGGTTTCTTTAGCTTTCTCTCCCCCTATCCCCAATCTCCCAGCTTGTAAGATAGTTATCCACAGAAACCTAGTTATTTCTTATTTTTCTTTCTTTTTATATGTTATATTAATTATATTATTTTTAATTAATTTAATTTTATCCTTTATTGTTTGAACTTGTAGAGCCTTTTGAATTTTGTGGCAAGGGTCTTAAACAAGAGTTTGTAGGATTAGGGCCAGTGCCTGACTAGACCACCGTTGCATATGCAGTCGTGACTTGTTGCTGGTTTAAAGTGCGGCTTTCCTCGCGTATTTGTGGGCTTCGTGTGTATATGAGCGGAATCCTGGCTAGCATCGCCCAGAGAACTACGAATCCCAGAGGGTATTGCGTGGAACGTCGGCGGACGCGGTGACGCAAGGGGGCGTGCCCAGGCGGAGGGAGGGCGGGGTCGTCCTGCGGGCAGCCGGAGGCTGAGGGGGCTCGGGGACCTGGGGTGAGAGTGGGAGCGCCAGGTGAGTGGAGCTGAAGGGGGAGGACACGCTGCGGGGCGCCCCAGTCTACCGAGCGGGGTAAGATGGCGGAGGCGGAGAGCCTGGAGACAGCGGCGGAACACGAGCGGATCCTGCGAGAGATCGAGAGCACCGACACGGCCTGCATCGGGCCCACGCTCAGGTATCCAGGGGCCCGGGCTACCCACGGGGGCACGAGCCGGGCAGGGGGCCGGGCTCCTTCGGGGCCATGGGTCTGCCCAGCCGTCGCTGGGTCGGCGCCGGCCCCTCCCTTGGGAGAGCCGGGCGAGCCACCTCCGCCCTTGGCGGGGCGGGTCTCCCTCGGGAGCCCCGACGTGGGGTCCCTTCCCGATCGCCGTCCTCCACAGCCCGGGCGCCCTGAAGGCACTCTGCCTTCCTTCGGGCTGCGGCAACTTTCCTTCCCGCTCCGCGGCTTGCCCGCGCCCGGCAACTAGAACGCGCCGGACGGATGGTGGCTTTCATCACCTCTTCCCCCAGGACATCTGCCCTCTCGCTCCGACTCGAACCCCATTCTGCTTTGCAGACAAAATAGAATTTCACCCCCATGGTCTGTTGCTTGGAAGTTAAACTCTTGCCTCCTTAAAAAATCACAACCACTTCTCAGAAGTGAGTTCCTGAAAATCCTGGGCCAGGAAGGAAGTTTCCCTCGACGCGTGCCCCTCTCCTGGGAGCGGGTGCTCCCTTCACCCTGTCAGCAGGCCCACCGCTCCCCAAGGTGCCGCCTTGTCTCCCCCTGTCGCCCCCGTTACCATTGCTTTGCCCCCACACCTCCATTTTATTTGGAGGTGTCAAAAGAAACCCCCACTTCCCTCAATTTATTTAACGAAAGTTAGGTATCGCTTCCTATACATAGTGCAAGACATTGTATTAAGCAGTTTACAAATACAGCTTCGTAAACCGAAACACATTCCCGTTAGGTATTATTATTACCTTCATTTGACGGGCGAGGCACAAAGACGTTAAGTGACGCATTTGCCCAACAGTGTTATTGAGACAGCAAAGTGGGGGAGCTGAGATTGCTAGTCACCGCCTGGATCTAGAGCCTGCATTCTTCACCTCGGTGGTCCTGTCTCCATTGGGGATGACCATTCACCTGAACTTGTTAATTACCTACCCAGCCCAATGCGGAGCTACCTGTCCCTTTCCCCTCAGGTTCCTGGTGCCCTAGAACTAACTCCTCTTCACCCTTCCTCCGGCCCTTTCAGATCTCCATGTCGCCAGTATTTAGGTAATTGTCTTACCCACCTTGTACCGTCTTGGGTCACTGCTCCTCCCTTCAAAAATGAATAATTACTCACTGCTTGTTTGTTTGTTTGTTTATGGGGATATTGCCTTTCGAAAGACTATCTGCAGGAGGGGCAGACTGGAGACTTTACTCAACTCCGTCTGCACAGCTTCCTTCTCCAGGGCACATGGTTAGCACAGCTCTTCAAGGCTATCCTTGAACATGACCATCCATCGTGATCATAATATTCCTTCCCTTGAAGTCTTTGAGTAAATGATCCTCATTCATTATCGTTTATAGGAACCCAAAGTTACTAGTATTATAAGTGCATTATTAATGGTTATTAATGTTTGGTTTTCACAAAACTAGATGTTATTAGAGTTACTGAGGATGCTGTTTCAGTATGCTGCTGAGAAATTTGGCTGCTGAGCTGCAGTAGGCAGCCAAGCAAAGCTCCCACTGGAGCAGTTGGGATTACCAAAGTTTTTAGGAAGAATTCTTTCTCAGATACCATCAGTGTTGTCTTGAGTTGGTTGTGGTTTTCCGTTGCTGTAGTTCTTGGCTTATATGATAAATGACTTCAACTGATCAATTTGGTTTGTTGTGATTTATAATGTTAACCCTCCACTGAATAGTAAAGCATATTTGTATCAACTGAATATTGGCCTGTAATTTTCTAGTATCTTTTTTTTTTTTTTAAATATAGTTTTATTGATTTCAGAGAGGAAGGGAGAGGGAGAGAGAGATAGAAACATCATCGATGAGAGAGAACCATTGATCAGCTGCCTCCTGCTGGGGATCCAGCCTCCAACCTGGGCATGCGCTTTTTTTTTTTTTTTTTTTTTTTTTTTTTTTTTTTTTTAATATATTTTATTGATTTTTTTTTTTACAGAGAGGAAGGGAAAGGGATAGAAAGTTAGAAACATCAATGAGAGAGCAACATCCATCAGCTGTCCCCTGTACACCCCCTACTGGGGATGTGCCCGCAACCAAGGTACATGCCCTTGACCGGAATTGAACCTGGGACCCTTCAGTCCACAGGGTAACGCTCTATCCACTGAGCCAAACCGGTTAGGACTGGGCATGTGCTCTTGCCCAGAATAGAACCCAGGACCCTTCAATCCCCAGACTGACTCTCTATCCACTGAGCCAAATTGGTTAAAGCTTCTAACCAATTCTAATCTTGACATAAGAATATATGAATTCTGGTTTAAATACAAGTTACCTATTTTTCCTAAAATTTGCTTCATTGTGCCTGGCCCACATGGCTCAGTGGTTGAGCCTATAAGCCAGGAGTTCACGGTTTGATTCCTGGTCAGGGCATATTCCCAGGTTGCAGGTTTGATTCCCTTGGGGCGTGCAGGAGGCAGCTGATCAATGATTTTCTCATTGTTGATGTTTTGTTCTCTCTCTCCTCCCTTTCTCTCTGAAATCAATTAAAAAAAATATATATTGCTTACTTCTTTGTTGTCACTGAGTTCTTTTCTCACTGGAAAGTGGGGTTTTATGGGGTTAGATGAATTAAGGGATCTTTTACCCTAAGTGGAAATAGTAAAAAAAAAAAAAGGGTTTGAAAACCTCTGCACTATCCTATCAGTTCTAGTTGTTTTTCCTAACTCCCCGTATCATTGTTAGGGGCTTTTCATTTTTGGCCTTATCCTGTTTTTGGCAGATAACCCTGAATCTTACTGTCAGACCCAAGATTGAATCACTTGAACATCTAAAAATACAAGTAATATGCACTGTCTTTGTCTTTAGTCCAGCTCGCCTCTGCCCGTATTCATAGGGGCTGATCTCACCTTTTTCATTATCCCAGTCAGAGACAGTAGCATGCACAGACTTGACGCATGCTTTTCCTTGGATGCACCCCCCTCATCATTATATCCTGCTTTCTCATCACAGTCGTTAGCCAGGATTGATTAAGGTAGTAGGCTTTCTTTCCTAACTTTACCCCTAACTGTCTATGTCAAACGCCTCTACCCTTCTTTGTAGTCTTTTCTCTTTTACCCACCTTTTGAGATGGCCCTTTTTAGGCACCAGATTCTTAGCTATTCCAGAGTTAGGTATTGTAAGTGAAGAGGAATGAAAGAAGAGAAACAATAAATTGATAGCAGTCATAAGATTAGTATGTCTATCCCTAAAGTTCCAGCTCTTTACAAAAATCCACCTAGCAGTATTTGCCTAATCAGACAGATACTTTCTTTTGCCAGCTATTACTTGTGAATCGTTACTTGCTTTCTTTCCCTAGTACACCAAGTTATTCTTCCAGTCATTCCTTTTTGTTTAAGGAGTCACAGTAGCTTGACTTTTTCATTATGTAACTCCTTATGTTAATATTGAACAATCGTGCAATGTAAGTCACTTTCCACATATCATAAGGGAGTGCCTCTCCTTTTTTATTGTAATTCTGAAAGGCCCAAGCATGTATGCATATAGAGGTTTTTGCCTAGTAAATCCTTTTGGGAAAGCAGCCAGCTCTTTCTTCATCTTAAATATTATTTTGTTAGTTGCAAGCCTTGATTTTGCAGATGGGGAAAAAGGCTCATAAGATTCTGGGTCCTGTCTTGTTTTAAAAATAATGTTGATTCCAGCTTTGTAGCACTAATGCTAAAATATTTCAAATCACTCATGTACAATAGCTCCATATTCCCATCTCTGTATTTCTAGTTTTCTCTGTCGTTTATCCAGTAGGCCGTTCTTTAATTTGCTCTGTGGATACTGGCAGTTAACATTCATTCTTAATTGCTATTTCAGATTTTGTTTTTAAATTTAAAAAATAAATTTATTGAGATAACATTAGTTAATAACATATAAATTTCAGATGTACATTATAATTTGATATCTGTATACTCTATTATGTGCTTACCACCCAAAGCCTAGTTTCCTTCCAATACCATATAACTTAAATTTAACAGTAAAATACAATACCTTTAGGAATAGCTTTATTGAGATGCAATTCATATACCATATAGTTCACTCATTTACAGTGTACAATTCAGTGGTTTTATAGTATACTTATAGTTGTGCAGAAGTCACAATAATCTAATTTTGGAAGATTTCCATCACTCCAAAAAGAAATCCTATACCTATTAGCAGTCATTTTACATTCTGTCTCTCCTCCCTCCCCAGTCAATCACTACTTTCTGTATTTATGATTTTGCATATTCTGGACATTGAGGATAATAAAGATAGATAATTTTGGTTCTTTATATCATCACAGTTGATGGTTTGCAGTATCTGTTAATCATGTAATGATTGATTTAATCACTTATCAAAATTAAGCTTTCAGCTGAAAGCAACTTAGAGAGATAGAATTAGTGGCTTATCTATGAAATGTGTGAATCTGGGTTGCGAAACTGAGCAATGATGACATTTCAAATTTGCTTTGGGGGGGGGGGGAGAAGCAAAAATACTGAGGGGGAGGAGTTAGTAGAAATTGAGTTACACACACATACCTAAGCTTAAACCTTTTGAGACCTAAGGTGTCTAATAGGTCGTTTCTTAACTGTCTGCTCTTGCTGTGGGAAAGAAGAGTAAAGCCATTTCTGCAATGTGGTAGTATCTGCTGTAGTATTTTGAAAACAAGGAAGACAGTTACTTAAAGACCGACTGATGTTGCATGGACTTGGTTCCAGTATTTGAATTAAGGAACATTCAGCTAAGAAATAAGTAACAAAAATGGAAAATTAAAATATTTTGGCTCTTTTATTTATTGATTTTGAGAGAGAGAGCGAGAGAGAGAGAGAGAGAGAATATGAATTTGTTCCACTTATTTATCATTCATTAGTTGGTTCTTATATGCGCCCTAACCTTGATGTATGGGGATGATGCTCTAACCAACTGAGCTTCCAGGCCAGGCTATTTTGGCTATTTCTTATCATTGATTGGCTGCCTCCTACATGCTCCACAGGGGATCGAACCCACAACCCAGGCATATGCCCTGACTGAACTGTGAGTCATAGGTTGACAGTCAACCACTGATCCATGCCAACCAGGTAAGAATACATTAGAAAAAATATTTTACTGATTTTTACAGAGAGGAAGGAAGAGGGATAGAGAGTTAGAAACATTGAGAGAGTAACATCGATCAGCTGCCTCCTGCACACCCCCTACTAGGAATGTGCCCGCAACCAAGGTACATGTCCTTGACCAGAATTGAACCTGGGACCCTTCAGTCCGCAGGTCGACGCTCTATCCACTGAGCCAAACCAGTTAGGGCAAGAATACATGTTTGGTATATCGAGAAGTATTGAGTCAAAGTGTAATTTAAAAAAAAAAATTATTTATTGATTTGAGAGAATGAGAGAGATGAGAGATATTTGTTGTCCACTTACTTATGCATTCATTTGTTGATTCTTGCATGTGCCCTGACCAGATATTGAACCCCTAACACTGCCTGGCACATCCAGATGATGCTCTAACCAACTGAGCTACCCAGCTGGGGCTCAAAGTGTAATTTCTTAGTGGATAAGTCTTAACTTACTGAATTCCAAAAAGAAAAAGACATGGAGGAAATTAGATACACACAAAAAATTGTATTTGAAGGCCTGTAATTTTTTAAAGGTAGGCCATCACTTTGCCGGTAGGCTTTCTAGCAACTAGTACAAAAAAGAGACATATTCAATTATTTGAGTTATAGTGTTATAAAATAAAAAAGTAGTTACTTAGGAGAAGCACAACTATTCTCGACTCTGAGTAAGATGAGAGAACTGTTTCTCCCATATGTCCTCACAAAGAAAGTCCTATATAATGTAACTTTAGTACCCATATAGTCAATGCAGCAATATGTGACAGGCTGTTTCCTGTATTGTCCTTTAGGGAAAGCGTATGACATAACCAAAGCACAATTCAGTGCAAGCAGTTTTCCAGGGAGCCAAAGGAATACAGTTCTCTGCTGGTTTTGGCTTAATTGAGGCATAGATTTGATAATATTTATATTGGGAGTTGGAAAGTGCATTATTCCTCTCTTCCTTTTTTGGATCATTGATCATTTTGAGAGACTCATAAATGCTATAGACACTTTCCTAAGTAAAATGCATGTGTTCAGTCTCTATGATTTCTGATCTGAAAGACTGTTTGAATTGCTTATACATTAGTTATTCTTCATAAGTACTATTTTTAATCCTCACCCAAGGATTCAAAAAACTTTTTTTATTTTATTTGAGAGAGAGACATGGTTGTGAGAGAAACATCGGCTGCCTTCTGCAAACACATTACTGGGGATTGAACCTGCGACCTTGGCATGTGCCCTCACTGGGAATAGAACCAGCCATCTTTCTGTCCACAGGATGATGTCCAACCAATTGAGCCACACTGGCCAGGTGAATAATCTTAATTTTGATGTTAAAAACCAACACCCACTTGGCTGGTGTGGCTCAGTGGTTGAGTGTTAGTCAGCTTATGAATCAGAAGGTCATAGTTTGATTCCTGGTTGGGGCACATGCTCCGGTTGTGGGCTTGATCCCCTGTGGGGGGCATGCTGGAGACAGCTGATCAGTGATTCTCTCTCATCATTGATGTTTCTCTCTCTCTCTCTCTTTCCCTTTCTCTCTGAAATCAATAAAAATATATTAAAAAACAAACACACCACCCCCCAACCCATGTTAGCCATTTAAAAAATTGCCAACAAGTAAAATAACTAGAAGTGTTTTGCCTTAAGTTATATAATTTAGAATATACTGGCTGGAAAATATGTATCTTATTAGGAAGGTTATTTACTTGGAATGTCTGGAAATTTGTTGTTCTAGATTTAGAATTTAAAAAAAGTTGAGATATGTAACTCCCAAGGACACAATGACTGTTAAAAGAATTTTAAGCATATAATATATGTTTGCATAATTATAATTTAGAACTTTAAAATACATTACCTAGTGAAACATCTGTAAGCAAGAACTGTCACAGTGCAACCAATTAGATTACCTTAATGTGATTTGTGGTGATACATATGGATTATGACTGTTGAAACAACCAACTGCTATTCAGTCTTGAAGATATCACATTGATATGCACATTACACTGTCGTGAATTTACCTTCGGTCACTACCATGGTTTGATAATCAGCTTGATCTTTAGATAATGGCAAAACAATGACATTAACAAAAACATTTTTTTTTAGAGCACTTCTATCATTTTTCTTTTGAATTTAGGTACTTCCAGTGTTCTGAATACTAGAAAAATGTTCTACTGTTAGATAAATGATGAAGGCCAGCAAAGTCACAATGATCCAAGATAAATACACAAAAATTAATTATATTTCTACATACTAACAATACATTGACAACAAGATTAAAAACACAATACCATTTATAATCACTTTAAGAAAAAGAAATACTTAGGTATAAATCTAACAAAACATGTACTGACTTTGTAAGTTAAAAACTACATAGCCCTAGCTGGTTTGACTCAGTGGATAGAATGTTGTCGGCCTGAGGATTGAAGGGTCCCGGGTTTGATTCCAGTCAAGGGCATATGCCTGGGTTGTGGGCTTGATCATAGTGTCACTGCTCCAGTATACAGTATTATAGTGCTGAAAGATATGCTTTTATCACAGAGCTTGTCATGTTTCAAGTGTATACAAACAAGATAAAAACTGGAAGACTATTTTACCCCACAGCTTTTTAATAAAAAAAGCAAACACAGCAAAAGAGCTTGCCTCCCTGGAATAGTCACTGTTAGCTTCGTCACTGTGTATGCATATTTCTTTTTATATACTTCTGAATTCTATTTGCCAGTAGTTTCTTAGGGATATTTATGTTTATTTTTGTGAGGGGTATTATATTTAATGTAATTATTGATATGCTAAGGCTCAACTCTGCTTTTTATTTGTTCTATGTTTATTCCTTCTTTTTGTTTCTCTATTTTTTTTTATTTTTTTTTTGCTTTGCTTTGAGTGACTTGAACATTTTTTACAATTCCAATTTGATTTATCTACACTGGTTTTGAATGTACTTTTTTGTATTTTTTTTTTTTGGTGTTTTCTCTAGTTGCTAACATTATTTAGTATATAACTTATCACAGTTTACCTGTGTCATCATTTTACCAGTTTGAGTGAAGTATAGAAACTTCACTCCCCGTTACGTTCCTTTATCCTCTCCTATTTATAACCATCTTAAATATTTTCTCTGTAAACATTTAGGACTATGTCAGACTGTTTTAATTTTTGCTTCAAGCAGCAAATCTAATTTAGAAAATTCAAGAGAAGTAAAACCTGTTACATTCACCCACATTTTTGCTTACTGTGTTCTTTTTTCCTTTATGTTCCAAATTCCTGTTAAAAAAAAATCATTTCCTTTCTGTTTAAAGAAGTTCCTGTAGACATTTTTTTAACGAGTAGGCAGCAAATTCTCTTTACATGAGACTGGCTTAGTTTACTTCATCTGAAAAGGAATGAACGATTATTTCTGCTGCATGTAGGATTCTAGGTTGGCGGTTCTTTTCCTTCATCACTTGAAAAGTGCTGCTTCTTTTTGGCCTCCATGGTGTCTGATGAGAAATTTGCTGTCATTTAAGTTATTTTTTCCCTGTAGAAAAGGTGTCACTTCTCTCTGGCTACTTTAAGATTTTTATTTTTTTGTCTTTAGTTTTCAGGAGTTTAATTACAGTGTGTGCTGGCATGGATTTCTTTGGGTTTATCCTGTCTGGGTTTGCTGAACTTCGAGAGTCTGTAGGTTTACATGTCCCTTGCCAAATTTGGGAAGTTTTCATTATTTCTTCAAGTAGTTTCCCACTCCGTCATCTTTCCACTCTCATTTTGGGACTCTGGTGACATAAATGTTAGATCTTTTGTTTTTGTCCAACAGCTCCTGGGATGCTGTTTATTTCTTTCATTTTATTTTCTCATATTCAGGTAATGTAATTTCTATTGTTATATCTTTGAATTCACTAATTCTAGCCTCTGTTCCTTAGTTACCGATTCTTGCCTCTGTTCTTTCTAAGGCCATTACTGAGGTTTTCTTTTCAGTTATTGTATTTTTCAGTTCTAAACTCTCCATTTGGTAATTCTTTGCTCTATTTTTCACCCCTGAGGCTCTCAATCTGTTTGTTTCAAGTGTGTTCATAATTGTTTGTTGAACCATTTTTATGTTATGATGACTTTAACGTCATCAGATAATTCTGACATCTCTGTCATTTCTGGCATCTACTGATTATCTTTTTTTCATTCCTTTGATAACTTCCTTGTTCTTGGTGTGAAGAATGATTTTTAATTGAAACCTGTACAGTTTTCATATCATGTTTTGAGACTCTATTTCTCCTTTAAACCTCCCCTTTTAGCTAGCTTTCTTAGCCACTGTTCGGCAGGAGGTGTGGATTAATGCTTCATTATTGCCAGGTGGAGGGAGATGTCCACGTTCCCCTCGTGGACTCTGTGGACCTGAGAGCGGCTCTTCATCTGCTAGAGCTGAGAGAGAGTCCTGGCTCCGTCTATGGTCTCTGCTAATAACATTGTGTGAGAGAGGGGATTGTAACCATTGTTGGGGGTGAGAGTCCCAGCCCCCTTCTTGGCCTTTTCTGACACCCTGACCAGGGTATTGGGTGCTTCTGGAGGGTGGAAATCTTGGCTCCCTGTCTGCTTGTGCTTGTGTGAGTGTGGGTGGGGCCACAGTTTTTTCTGTAGTGTTTGTCTAGAACACAACAGTGATTGTGTCAATGTTTTCTATTTTGGTAGGCCACCTCTTTTGTCAGCTTTGGATAGAGAGAACAGGCTTTTGTTAGGGCTTTTTTGTTTGTTTGTTTGCGCCTGTTTATGTCTCTTTAGTTTCATGCTGGAATATGTAGCAAAAAGAAAATTCAGGAAACTCACCAGTGTTGTTTCTTTGGTCCGGAGGTCCCAAGCCTATCTGCCTTCTTCTTCCACCATTCAATGTTTGTTTTGTATATGATGTCTAGAGTTTTTAGTTATACATAGTGGGAAGAATAGCAAAAACTATGTCTGCTTCACCTTCTTAGAATGAGAGACCTATTATATGTCTTTTAACTTTTAAATTATTTTTCTTTTTATAATTCTGATGCATGCTAATCAGTAAAAGTAAAACCAAGCAGAATAGAAAACTGTAAAGATGACACAAATACATATCAGGCAAAAATCTGTTTTTGAGAAATGACCATTATTCACTTTTAGTGAACATCATTCCAGATCAACATCACTTCACACAAATATATAAATAGGAGAGTGAGTAGAAGAAAATAATTTCATAGAAATTGGGTATTGAATATACTATAATGCTGTTTCTATTAAAAAGTATTACATTTAATTTTACCTGAAGAGGAAACTGAAATGAAACATGGAATTAAAGTTTATTAAGATAAATGTTTTTTCATCACACATGAAGTTTATTTTTAAAAGATCTCTTAAACATAAAGTAAAAAGTCAGTTTCTATATTAATAATTAATAAAAACTCACATTCAATTTTAATTGATTTTCCACTATGGATGAAAAGAAAAATTGGTGCTTTTTCTTTTTTCAAAATAGTTTTATTGAGATATAATTGACACACTATGCAATTCATTTATTTAAAGTGAATAGTTTGATGGTGTTTAGTATATTCTCAGGCTACATTACTTCTTTGGAGAAAAATCTCATGATGCCTTGCCTAGGATTAGCTTTGGGTCCTTGAATGTCCATGTTTGGAGTCAGTATGCAGGGGTTTGATTATTCTATATTCACTCTTTCAGTTGATCTGTTTGTTTTCAGTGCTTCCATTATTGTTGGCATGCTGAGTCCCGATCTCCATGGTTATGGTTGGTTCTCATATTCCCTTTTGGATTTCATTTCTTTGGCAAAGACTCTTTTTTTGTGCTACCATGTTTCATCCTTACTGCTGTTTATCAGCTTTTGTCTTCCAGAAATTTGTTGCTATTTCTTGTTGGCTGTAGGCTCTTTTCTTGCTCTTTTGGAGTAATGGGTTTATACCTTTTTCTGTAAGGGATTTCAGGAAAAAGGAAAGTAAATGCATGTGGTTGTTTCATCACATTGAAATGGAGTTCTGGAAACCAGAGTTACTCCTGCTGGCTCAAATTGTTACCCCCTAGGGTGAAGCCAGTATACGTTAAATAGAAGATATTTATGCCGTGGCCAGGTAGCTCAGTTGGTTTGAGCATTTTCCTGATATACCAAGATTGTGGGTTTGATCCCTGGTCAGGGCACATACTAGAATCAACCAGTGAATACATCAATTAGTGGAACAACAAATTGATATTTCTCTCTCTTTTTTCTTCTCTCTAAAATCAATAAAACACACATACAACACACACACATGTACACACACATAAATGGAAATGGCATTGTGCATAAATAAATTTTATTGGGAACAGACCAACCCCTTCTAGAAAAAAAAAAAGATATCCACTAGATCTGTTAAAATGGACAACTCTAAAAATTTTCCATAGCCACTAACTGCCCTGTCCAATCCTCCACCCCTATTCTTAAAAAAATAAATAAATATATTTTTATTGATTTCACAGAGGAAGGGACAGAGAGAGACAGAAACATCAATGATGAGGGAGAATCATCGATTGGCTGCCTCCTGCATGCTCCTCACTGGGGACAGAGCCCCAAACCTTGGTATGTGCCCTGACTAGGAATTGAACTGTGACCTACCATTTCATAGGTTGGCCCTCAGCTACTGAGCCACACTGGCCGGGCTTTTACCCCTATTTTTAATACTGTTTTCACAAAATCTGATGACCCTTTCCCACTTAGTTAACTATATTTTCTCTCAGTCTTTTTCTTCCTTCTTTTGTTTTAAACTGCCAGTCTTTTGTCACCCAGTCTGCCTCAGTTCTCTCTCTATCCAAGACTATCCTGTAGAAGTTTTGCAAATTTATTTGAGTGTCCCAATTTTTCAGTTCTTCTTTTCTGTTCATATTTTATGGAAAGTGTAGTAGTTTACATGATTTTTCTTCAAGCTTTATTATTTTCTATTTTGTATGAAATTATTTTATGTCATATCATGAGTGTGTGGCATTCCTAGCTGCTTCATTTAAAATTTCCTTTTGTTTACTGAGTAACTTTTATACACCACATACTTTATGCACCTCAAATTGTAATGGATTTTTAAATATTTTTAAGTTTTGTAAGTTCACTAGAGGCCCAGTGCACGAAATTCTTGCACGGGCAGGGTCCCTAGCAGCTGCCACTTGCTGGCCAGGGTCTTCTTTCATTCTGTGCCACCCACTGGTGGTCAGCCACATCATAGCAAGCGATCAAACTCCTAGTCAAACTCCTGCGGGGACACATATTAGGCTTTTATATATATAGGTTGTAAAAAAAATAAACAATTTAGAAGTACATGAGTAAAATTCCATCTCTTCCTTAAACTCTCATTTAAAGCATTATTATTAGTTTGATGTGTAGTTTTCTAGACTTTTTTTCTTTGCTTATACAAGCATGTACACTCACATTTGTATATACATATAGTCTTATAGTTCTTTTTAAGTGAGAATTACCATATGCACATCTATTTTTTCTACTTAATAATATATATGTCAGATATCTTTATAAGTCAAAACTTCTAGCTCTTTCGAATGATTGCAGAATATTCTGTTGTATGGAATTACATACTCTGTGGTGAACATTTAGAGAATGTCTCCTTTCCCCTCACTGTATTGTTCTAACAAACAATATGCAGTCTTATAAATATCTCTTTACATATTGATAGTGATATTTCTGTAAAAAAAAAAAAGATTCTTAAATGTGGGATTATTGAGTTTAAGCTTTGTAAATTTAAAATTTTGATAGATACAACCAATTTCTGCCCCATTCTTTTTTGTTTCCAAATTAAGTTTACTGTGGAAAATCTAAAATCCACAAAACTCAAGAAAATAATATACTAAATCTCTATGTACCTTTGTTACAGACTTAACAGGTAAATATATAACAAATCTTGTTTCATCTGATTATCTCACTACTTACCCTTTCCCCTACTACCAACCTTGTCTAATTTTGAAGTATGTCCTAGATATCATGTCATCTTTAAACACTTCATTATCAGTGAATTACTTTTGGGAAGAATGCATTGATTTACCAATATTTGCTTCAATACATAGGTTCCCAGGAATTTATTTATTGAGTGAATCAAGGACTGTCTATAGTTGGTCTGAAATTATTCTTTTAAAAAATATTTATTGATTTTAGAGAGAGAAGAGGGAGACAGGGGGAAAGGGGGAGGAGAGAGATTGATTTGTTGTTCCACTTATTTATGCATTCATTTGTTACTTCTTGTATGTGCCCTGACTGAAGATCAAACTCACAACTTTAGTGTATTGGGATGATGCTCTAACCAGCTGAGCTACCTGACCAGGGCTTGAAATTATTCTTTTTGGCAATAATTATGTATTAAGGCTAATTTTCTAAGGTCATACCTAAAACCATATAGTTAGCATATAAGATACTACTGTTCATTCTCTGTGGGGGTAGTGGTAGGAAGGGAAAGCAGAGGAGAAGAAAGGCTTACATTTAGCCAAAGCCAAAGAGCAATTAAATCCTAGGGTATATAACTAAACAATAACAAGAAAAATCCTCGTTTGTCTCACTGAAAATTATCATCTGATTTTTCAGAAAATTTTGTCTGCAGTTCCAACTCCTGTGCCACATTTAAGGAATAAGCTCTAAGGATCAGAAAAGGACTTTTTTTTGTTTGAAGTCATAAAATTTTTTTCCAGAGTCTTAAGCTGAATAAGGGTTAAAGAAAGCCTCATGCAGTCAGTATTCTTTCTTTTTACTCTGTATGTTCAGTATTAGAACAGCTATGCCTCAAGTTTGACAGCTCCTTGCATAATGTTGACTGCATTTATTGAGGATGTTGGCATGTAATTGTATTGGATTATACATTTTTTTACTGAGGACGAACAAAATATTGTCCTTTAAAATAATGACTCAGACAGTATTCCAGTCAGAAAAGACCATTCATGTGGAGTAGGTAAATTGGCAAAGTGGTTCCTGAGTAATTCTGTAGGAAGAAAATATTTCTAAGGGCTTTATTTAGCTTGAATTTTTAAGACATTTGTATACTATGGGGGCCTTTGACCAGTATTAGGTAGTGGTCTCTTCTCAATATACAGTGTCTGGCAGTTTCTTAAGCTGGGAAAACAGCCTCCCCAAAGTATGGCAAGTTTAAATTGCCATTGGTCTCAATTATCAAATTTGTGCAGCATGACCCAGAATTTGCCCTTGTTAACCAGACTTATTTAAAAAAGTCAGTTTATAATAAATTCTAAAAAAAATTCAGGTGTCCTTTTTGCAGTTTTATTTCCCATGTTATTACACGAAGTTGGTCAGGAGTTTTATTTTTTGCTGCCTGGCCGTCTTTGACAAACTAGGACAAGTCCCATGTTGTGTAGGATCAGTTTTAAATGGCAACAGTTTGTTGATAGGAGAAGCAGATAGAAATTCCTCAATCTACTTGAGGTGGAGATGAAAAGGCTTCATTCATTACAGCATGCTACTAGAAAGACCTTGAAATTCCCTTGACCCTCCCTGTTTTAGTCGGTTTGCTTGTCCTCTAAGGCCAATCATGCATGGGGATGGCCTCTGCAGTAGCTCTTTTACAAGTTATGTGAAGGAAAATGATCATCTGTTTGGTCCAGAAGTGAAGAGGGGATGCAAAATCCAGATTGCTGTATACCTGAGCAGATTTATTTCTGGTACGAACATTTTGCACTGTTGGGTTCTGTTCATCAAATAAAAAATTTAAAGACTCTTTCATTCAAGTCAGTATGTTGTCACTAAATATGCTAGTAACCAGACCACTCATCTCTCCATGGCTGTAGGATGGGCTGCATCAGACTGTTGTCTCTTTTTGTCACAGCTATAACAGACAAAATAGGCAACGAGTCCTATTAAAAACGAGTGAGTAAAATTAAATAAGCTCCGAAGTAAATGAGGAGAATGAGTCTGTAGCAAAATAATCTAACTTGTTTTGCTTTCCTATGTACTAGAATCTATAGTCAAAGCAACAGCATCCCATCTGATGGGAAGCCAAGGGCCCGAGACAGCTTGCTGTTCTTTGTCTGCAGCTAGAACCCCAGAGCTGTATAGCCTAGTCATTAGTTACTTGGAAAGGTGAGGGTATAGGTTATGCACATGGCTGGTCAGCCTAACCTCTGTGAACTTTATAGTCAGATATCTGAAAATGTCTAATTCACTGTGGAGGTTCAGGTATGGTCTTTTTTAGGTTAATTCTTAAGTATGGTTGCTTTGTTGTGCAGGTTATATAGTGGATAGCTGAGCTATTTATAGTATAGATAATATCCTATCTAATAAAAAAGTAATATGCAAATTGACCATCACAAGATGGCTGCCCCCATGTGGTCAAAGATGGCCACCACAAGATGGCCAGCAAGGGAGGGCAGTTGGGAGGGACCCAGGCCTGCAGGGGAGGACAGTTGAGGGGACCCAGGCCTGCAGGGGAGGACAGTTGGGAGGGACCTAGGCCTGCAGGGGAGGACAGTTGGGAGGGGCCCAGGCCTGCAGGGAAGGACAGTTGGGAGGGACCAAGGCCTCCAGGGGAGGACAGTTGGGAGGGACCCAGGCCTGCAGGGGAGGACAGTTGGGAGGGGCCCAGGCCTGCAGGGGAGGACAGTTGGGAGGGACCAAGGCCTGCAGGGGAGGACAGTTGGGAGGGGCCCAGGCCTGCAGGGGAGGACAGTTGGGAGGGACCAAGGCCTGCAGGGGAGGACAGTTGGGAGGGACCCAGGCCTGCAGGGGAGGACAGTTGGGAGGGGCCCAGGCCTGCAGGGGAGGACAGTTGGGAGGGACCAAGGCCTGCAGGGGAGGACATTTGGGAGGGGCCCAGGCCTGCAGGGGAGGGAAGTTGGGG
>PVJC01025421.1:0-24786 GCA_004026665.1 Murina feae | reverse complement strand
GGTGCTGCCTGCCTCCCAAGCTTGCCTACTGCCCATCTTCCTCCAGCCACCAGAAAGCAGGGAAAACCCCACCTCGTGGTCAGGCCAGCCTTTTCCTGCTCCCTGATCCCCGGAAGGGACCTGGGAAGCCGCCAAGCAGGCCGCCAACTCTTTCCCACTCACCTGTCCCCTGCTGCCTTCCTTTCCCACTTCCCGGTGCGGGCAAGGGGTCTGGGGAGCTGCCAAGCAGGACCCCGGCTCCTGCAGCCTTGCTTTCCCGCTCCCTGGTGCCCCGCAAAGGGCCTGGGCAGCCACCAAGCAGGCTGAGACCCCTCCCGCCACCTCTTTCCCGCTCCCCATCCCACCACCTTGCTTTCCCGCTCCTCGGTGCCCTGCAAGGGGCCTGGGAAGCCCACCAAGCAGGCCACTGACCCCCCACTACCTCTTTCCCGTTCCCTGATGTCCCTCCAAGGGCCTGGACAGCTGCCAAGCAGGCCGCCGACCCCCTGCCACCTCTTACCCGCTTCCCGGTGCCCTGCAAAGGGCCTGGGAAGCCCACCAAGCAGGCTGCCGACCCCCTGCCGCCTCTTACCTGCTTCCTGGTGCCCTCCAACCCTGCTGCCTCTTTCCCACTCACGGGTCCTGGGTCCTGCGCTGTTCTGCCCTGCAGCCGCTCTGTGCACTCGGGAGGTCCCTCAGCCCCACCTGTGCCCTCTCACAGTCTGGGACCCCTCTGGGGATGTCCACCTGCTGGTGTGCCTGACCAGTCTGGGTGATGGGCTGATGGCTGTCTCTCGGCTGGCCAAGCCCCCCAGGAACGTCCCTCAACCCACTGGGTTGTGGCCAGCATGGGTGACGGGCTGATTGGCGCTTTCAGGCTTTAAGGCTGCCCACAGCTCCCACTGACTCAATGTCCCAGCAAGGCTGGCTGGGCGCAGGTTTCTGGAGTTTGTTTATCTCCTATAATTGATGCTGTTCTTTAAGGCCTGGGGTTTGTTTATCTCCTATAATTGATGCTGTTCCTTTAAGGCGAGGCCTCCTAGCAAACGAAGCCTCCTCTCAGCCTCACCTCGCGGCTTCTATAATGACACAATGTTATACTCTTAGACTCAGGCCAGGCTTCAGCTCCGAGGATTCTATGATTGTTATTATGTTGCAAATGTGTGTTTTGCTATGAGGCAAGGCTAAGCAAGCGGAGCGCAGGCAGTTTCACTTTCGCTCCTGCTGCAACGGACGCTGCCATTTACTCCGTGAGTGGCAGCCGCCATGTTCGCTGGGCTAATTTGCATACAGTCGCTCTGATTGGCTGTTGGGCGTCCCAGAGAAACGGTTAATTTTACTATTCCGCTTTTATTACTTTAGATGGTCTCCTTGTAATTCCAGCATTTGCTTTACATTTTAATTTTTTTAAATATATTTTTATTGATTTCAAAGAGGAAGGGAGAAGGAGAGAGATAGAAACATCAATGATGAGAGAGAATGACTTATGTGGTGCTTCCTGCACATCCTCTACTGGGGATAAGCCTACAACCCAGGCATGTGCCCTTGACTGGAATCGAACTCGGAACCCTTCAGTCAGCAGGTCAATGCTCTATGCACTGAACCAAATCGGCTAGGGCTGCTTTACATTTTTAAAGCCACATTAGTAGTGGCTTACTCAGTTAGAATGAGTTATATCATTACAATAAATTAAACATGTCAGTATATAATAGTTACATTTATGGCTGGCAATATAAGCTTTCTTTTAAGTAGTGTTTCCTGATACACCCTCTTCCACACACTTACCTTCTTCCTTTCCATTATCTTATGTTTTAAATTGTGACACCTCTAATCGGTGTATAGCTAGATTAAAAAGAGAAATTTAATTAGAAAACTGGTCTTTCCCTGGATAAATTTCTACTATTTTGGTTTGGATAAGATTATCTATAATATCTTCTTATATTTTAAATTCTTCCAAATCTGTAGATTAATCAGTTTCCTTTAACATATTCTGTGTGTGTGCGCATGCGACTGTGTGAGTGAGTGTGTGTGTGTGTGTGTGTGTGTGTGTGATTTCTCTTCCTTTTGACTTTGTTCATCTTCTCTATGGTACTTTGTTAATGTTTCATTAATTTCTATCCTTATGTTAATTATCTCAATACTTTTTTCTTTGAATTTGTTTAATAGTTTATTTTTCCTGCTCATTAGTTTGAAAGAATAGCTTATTAACTTTCAGCCCTTCTAAAAATAAGGATTAAAAGACTACAAATCTTGCTTTCACTGTATCCTTCATGCTTTAATCGACAGTGTTAAATGTATTTTCTATTAAATGCTTACATTTTGAGATAATTGTAGATTTACATCCAATTTTAAGAAATATTACAGAAAGATACCAGATTCCCTTTACCTGGCCCTTCCCCCAATTTTACATCTTGCAAATCTTTCATCCAATATCACACCAGGCTTTTGACATGGATGCTGTTAAGATCCAGGGCAATTCCATCACCACAAGAATGTATAACTTTTCTAGCTACACTCATTTCTCTCCCATGCTCATCCCCTTCTTAATATTAGCAGCCACTAACCTGTTCTCTGTTTAAAAATTTACCATTTCTAAAATGCTATATATATATGTGTGTGTATATATATATATATATATAAAACTAGAGTCATATAATGTGTAACCTTTGGGGATTGAGTTTTTTCACTTAGCCTGATTTCAGGAGATTCAGCCAAGTTGTTGTCTGTGTCAATAGTTCAAGTCTCTGATTGCTGGGTAGTGTTCCATGGTATGAAGTTTCCACAATTGGTTCAACCATCACCCACTGAAGGAGAACATGTGAGTTGTTTCCAGTTTGGGGCTGTTAAGTGTAAAACTGTAATAAATTTTCATATAAAAGTTTCTGCATGAATTACTGTTTACACAAAAAATTATACACAAATGTTTACAGTACTTTTACTCATAAGAGATGAGTACATTTTAATACAATTTCATTGTTAAGACATGAATGCATATATGGAATTTCAAAAAAGTATTTATTTATCTACATTTATATAGGGTTGTTTTTTGTTGTTGACTTTTCTCTCAATCTCTAAATATGTGGGTTTGCATTACGTGTTAAATTTTGTTGCATTGTTTGATCAGTTTTATACAGTTTCCATGTGGACTTGAAAAGACTATGCATATCATTTCCAAATGTAGGATTCTTTACACTTGTTAGATCCCATTAATTTTGTTATTCAAATCTTCTAAATCCTCCGTAATGTTTATATGCCTGATTTTTCAATTACTGAGATGTGTGTAAAACCTCCTACTGCGGTGGTACATTCAAACACTTCCTTCCTAGTAGACTCAAGTTTTGTTTTGTTTTAAGCTACTTTATTTGATGAATACAAAGTTAGAATTATTACCTGCTCAGTGAATTTGTCATTTCATCATCACACGTATTTTTTTTAATAATGTTTTTTGTTTGTTTGCCTAAGGTCTGTTCTGTCTGATATTACTATATCTACACTGGCTTTCTTTTGGCTAATTTTTTGTCCATAATATCTTATTTTTAAAAATGTGTCCATTTTTTTCATCTCTACTTCCAGTCTCTTTTCCTTCTGTTTGGCAGGTATCTCTTAAGTAGTAGGTAGTTTTTAACTGTAAAATGTAGAATAATAAAAAAAAGAATAAAGCAAATATGAATATAGAGATAAATAAATGTTTACGAAGCAAATATCCTTGATATTAACACCTGGCTCAACAAATAAGTTTTGCTAGTCAGCCCAGAAATTCTTCTAATTACAAACTCTCTTTTCCCAAAAGAGTAACCAGTATCCAGACTCTCATTATTATCACGCTCTGCTTCTATTTATAGATGTATCTTCTAAACATTCATCCCCAAACACCACAGTTCACTGTTTTACCCTGTTTTATTTGTTTGTATTAACAGAGATGTCTTACTCGGCCAGCATGGCTCAATGGTTGAGCATCTACCTATGATCCAGGAAGTCATAGTTCAATTCCAGATCGGGGCACATGTCTGGCTCATGAGGTGAGCAGGAGGCAGCCAATCAATGATTCTTTCTTTTCATTGATGTTGCTTTTTATCCCACTCCCTCTCCTTTCCTCTCTGAAGTCAATAAAAATGTATTTCTTTTTTAAAAAAAGAGATGCCTTAAGTTTCTTCTAGTCCAGATTTCCCCCTTGTTCCATTTACTCCCTTTTCCCCAATGTTATTTATCTGTTAAAATACTGGGTCCTTGTTTTGGTTTCATCCTATATTTTCTCTGCTCCAGCTCTGAAATCAACTACTTGTGTAAGGAGACCCAACTCCTTTTTTTATGGAAGAATGATATTTAGAAACCAAGATCTGGGTGTTACCATGTTCATTGTGACTGGGGTGTCATTGCATTTAGGTCTTCTCAGCAGACAGAGCCTGGGAATACATGTATGCATATACACATCTATATCTAGCTATCTAGTCTGTCGATTCAGATTTCAACCTCCAACCCCAATCCAGCTGTGTTCATTCTTGTTTTACCAATCTGGCCACTTTGTATGAAATTGAGATAAAACAGCTCTTGAATTCATAATAACACTTCTGACTCAAATTCAGGACTGCAAGGATTTTACTCTACCTCTCCTATCTTAAATCCATGTTGCTTTTCTTTACCAAGAATCCTGGGTCTCAAGGCGACAAGACTAAAACACAATTAGGATATCACATAATCTCTCATGTGCCTTTTTCTATATTGTATTCTTAACAGTCTCAGTGGAGTTAGTACAGTAATGATACTGGTACTAACTCCACTAATTTGATTTTTACAACAGTACAGTTTTCTTATATACCCTCTTTCTGTATCTCTGCAATTTTTAAAAAATATATATTTCTTTATTGATTTCAGAGAGGAAGAGAGTAGAGAGATAGAAACATCAATGATGAGAGAGACTCATTGATAAGCTGCCTCCTGCACACTCCCTACTGGGGATCGAGCCCACAACCCAGGCATGTGTCCTTGGCTGGAATCGAACCCAGGACCCTTCAGTCTGCAGGCTGACACTCTATCCACTGAGCCAAGCTGGCTAGGGCTGTATCTCTGCATTTTTAATAATTGTACTGAATGTACACAGTCAGAGCAGATAGCCATTTTATACTATATTTTTCCATAAAAGTGGAAAAAGTTTTTTAATGGTATGAGCAGCCTTTATTGATTGCAACGGGAAGTGAAAAAGGAGGGGTACAGCAGCTCTGGCTCCAGGGGCCTTTCCCAGACTCTGTGGCTGCCCTCCGAATGAACAATATTTCTTAATTTTTGCATATTGATAGCCATTTGTCTGTAGTCTGTATGCTTGAAGGTCAGCCTGGCTGTATATAAAATGCCTGGCTCACATTTTCTCTACTTGAGTATCATACATATATTGCTCCATTTCCTCCCGGCACAAAACATGGCTATCAAAAAGTCTGATAATATTCTGATTTTCTTTTCTTTATATATAACGTAGTCATTTTGCCTGGAAGCACATAAGATTTTTACTTTTCTTCTTCTTTTTTTACTTTAAAGTTTTTTTTAAAAAAAAGACTAAAATGTACCTCAGTGTTGGCCATTTCAGTGTGTAATTTTCAGTTGATTTGTTATTTCAGGAACTTCTCTTTGAATTGTAAGTTTGATATTTGTCTCTTTACGGGACTCTACTATAGCTATGATGAGCTCATCCTGTCCTTTAACTCTGCCACGTTCTCTTTAATGCATTTATCTCTTTCTTTTGTATGTTTCACCCTTCAACCTATTTTTCCAGGCACTATCCGTCTGGTGGATTTACTCCTGGGTCATTTCTAGTTTAGTCTTCAACCCTGACATTCACTTCCTTAAATCACCAATTTCCTGAGTCCTATGACCTCATTCTTGTTTTTTCTAATTCAGATTTTTACTGTTCTTTCCTGTCTCGTATCATTTTCTTACCCTCTTTAGCACATTTTGAAACAGTGTGTTGTCGTTTTCATCTGATGCAGCCACCATAGCTGCCATGCTTTTAATGCCTGGAGGGCATGCCATTCCTTTCCTGGATGGTACTGGGTATGTGTTCCGATTCCAATCATGTTCTGTTCTCTCTTTTATGTGAAAGCAGTTTTCCTGAACATCTGGACAAGGGTGCAGCCTCACCTTTAATTTAACTCCACAGAGCTCTCCCCTTTGCAAGTTTGTATCATGTTCAAGAGTTTGATGGCTCCCCCTCTGAGACTCCCCAGCCCTGTTTCTCTCCAGCTCTTTTATCTGGACCTTCCATTTCCTGCAACTATTGTCTCTGTGCTGCTCAGTTTAGGTTCTTAATTATAGTACTTTTTCCTGGGACAGGGCTTGGGCTGGTTACTTTTGAGGGTTCATGGGTCCAATCTGCTCCAGACACTTCACACTTTATACTGTTAACCTTTATTTTCATCCACTACTGCAGTGTGCAAGATCGCTCCCAGGTTCCAGCTACCATTCTCAAGATCATTTTCAGCCTTTCCAGTGGGCACCTGTTGGCTATTATTTATTTTGGAAACCATATATTCCACACTGCTCTCTTCTCATTCCTTGCTTGACACCACACAGGTTTTGTGGTTGTTGGTCAGATAATAATCTGATCATCTTTCCTTTGGGTTGACTTCGTTTTTGTTTTGTTTTGTTGTTTTGTGTGTGTGTGTGTTGTTTTTTTTAGAAACATCAATGATGAGAATCATTGATCAGCTGCCTGTTGCATGCCCCCTATTGGGGATCAAGCCCGAAACCTGGGCGTGTGCCCTGACCTGGAATCAGACCATGTCCTCCTGGTTCATGGGTCGACACTCAACCAAGCCAAATCTGTCTGGCTATTTTCTTGTAAAGCACAGAAATTTTATTTGTATATCAGTGATGACTATCCTGGCTGTCAGTGGTTTGATTCTCCCACTCATAATTTGTAGCTCATGAGGACAGCTTCTCACTGAGGTATTTTACAGATATTATCCATAGGTTTTTGTTTTGCTATTTAAATATTTTGTCTGCTTGTGTAAGGAAATTTAGCAATATTCAGAATCTAAGCCACCAGTGTCATTTGCTAATATGTTGCTTTTCCTTTTCTTTTCTAAACAACTGACAATTTGTCTATTAATAGATGAGTTTACTACAATATCACAGACATCTATTATGGTTACTAATAAATATGGTATTCATTCTTTATCTTGTTTTGTATTTTACTTTGCCTTAAAATTTCTAAATAATTTCTTATCCTCTCTTTAATTCAGTTTTCTTTCTGCTGTTTTGGATATTAATCTATATCTATATCTTTTAGTTAAAATTTTATTATGCTTATTTTATATTAAGTTTAAATATTATCAAGATCCTATTTCCCAAATAATCCCAGGATATTAGAAGACCTTATTTCAACTAACTCCTCCCCACTTTGAATGTTACTATCCAATAGTTTAGTTCTATCATGTTCTCAATACATGCATAATACAGGAGCTTTATTATTTTTTCACAGTCCATTTTTATTTAGATTTTCTATTCTATTTACCAAATGTCTTCGCTCACCTTTCTTTCTTGCATACTAATCATTTATTATAGGATGACTTGATATCCTCTTTTCTGAACTAAAACCTTTTGACTTTCCTATATTGAGATTTTTATCATGTATGCAAATAAAGGTGTGTGTTTCTCTCCCTCCCTCTGCACTTTGCAGATTTTTTGCTGTTTTCTGGCTTCCACTGATGCTAATGAGCAAGCAACTTTTGATTGCTCATTCTATGGCACTACGGTTAATTTATTTTTCCTGCCTTGTTTGGAGACCTCCTGGTCCTCTAAAATTTTCTATAATAAATCTATAGATCTTTTTAATTCTGTTTTTTTTTTAAATTCATTCTGCTTAGAATTATCTGGACTACTTGAAACTGAGAATTGTATTCTTTCAGTTCCAGAAAGTCCTTAGCCAATTCTCTTTGAATATTGCCTTTCCCCAGATTCCAGTTACAGAATATCCATGTGAGCCTCTCTTGTCACCCCTCTCTCATGCTTGCCTTTTCTGTCTCCCTGTGTATATTCTAAGTAGCTTATTAATTTCTATCTTCCAAGTCATTAATTCACCTCCTATGTATGTCTCATTTCCTTCATAACATGTCCACTGATTTTGTAATTTCGTATCTAAATTATATTTAAATATTTTTCTACTATGCCTCATCAACATTTGGGGCTTGATTCATTATTCCTTTTCTTTATTATTATTTTTTTTTAGTGCTTTAAATATTTGTTTTCCTCTCTTTGGCTCTTTGCTGAGGGCACACTACTTCAAGTGTGTTAGCTTGACTGAAGGTGGGGCTTTCCTGCTATTAAAGTTCAGGGTCTAGATTGTTGTTGTTAAACTGAGACATTCCTGTAGGGCAAGCAGTGCTTTACACTCGCTTACTCCTCTGTTCTTGGCTCTCTTTTCACGTTGTCCCTGAATATTACCTTTAATTACACAGCATAACTATTCACTTAAAAGCACACTTGTGATTTTCTAGCAAATAGGTAATTGTTAAGGGAAGATTTTTTTAAAGAATACCTTATTTTCAATATTGGTTATAGTGGAAGTCAGTAGGGTAATTACTACATTTCCATTTAATTTTAATTGCGAGAAATGAGGGACTTTTGAATGAAGAAGTTACAGCAAAAAGGGTAGGCAGAGAACACTGAATCTAGTTATCTGTTGTTTGCTGAAGTTTATATTCTAATAATTCGACAAGAAATATTCATGGAATATTGTGCTCCTGGAATCCTGTGCTCAACAAAGTCTGTCTCTCGCATTTATATGTAAATGGAAGTTTAGCTAATTACAGATTTTGAGGATCAAACTTTATTCCTCTGAAACATTTAAAGATATTATCTTACTGTCATTTAGCATTTAATGATTCAATGGAAAAGCTGTTTTCTTTTATACTCCACTTGAAATCTTTGCTTGTACCATCAAATGGCTCTTTAGAATTTAAATCCATTGATTTTTACCTTGATACACCTTTATTTTTAAAAATCTGTATAATGTTTTTCTAGAACATAGTGTGATTTTTCATCCTTTAGATTTGACTCTTCTGTAATTCCTGGGCCATATTTTTGCTTTCCTATCTTTAAATTTTTTTTCTATTATATTTTGTTAGCTGCCACCAATTATGTGTATTTTGGATCGCCTTTCTCTTCCATGCTTATTGTTTTCCTTCTAATGCTTTTCAATGTTTTGTTGATTTCCATTTTGTTTTTCCCACTGCTATTCATGCTCTTTAATATTTTTAGGACTCCTCACTTTCCTTTTTAATGCTTCACATAGGACTCCTTTGTTTCTGTAAAATTTTATTTTGCTCCTCCACCTAATATAAGCAAGACCATGCTTTATCTCCTACTTGATCTTTCTCCGTATTGAGTTTTGGTAAAGAGGTAATTGCTTAATTTTCTTTCTGAATTAATGGTAATACATTTGATCCTAATTTTCATTTTAACTTGTAGTAATATGCTTTCTAACTGTGTATGTGTGTTTACTTGCCCTCTCTCCATTCATTTCCTCAGTTTTATTATATTATCTTTATATAATCTGTACTGGTTCCTTTTTTAGATAAGTATTATCACCAATATTTAATTGAGGCAAGTTTTACTTACTTTAGCTATTTATTGGATGTGGGGCAGGGCCATGTTCTAAGCTAGTAGGAATCCTTTCTAATTCATAGTAAAATTCCTCATGGTGCCAAGAGCTGAGTATGCACATCAATTATTTTACCTGGCAAAAGTCAATGAATGTTTCAAGGCTCAGTCTCTGCTACCCTGATGCACTAACAGGCTGCCTCCTTGGTTCTTTATCCAGTTGCTCTTTCATTGCTTCTCTGTGGTGCCAAATTGTATCCAGGAATTGTTCCACCCCTATGTTCACTATTCCTGACCTTGACAGGGAAGGAATTATTGGTTTTAGGTTACCATATTTTCTGGTGTATAAGACGATTAGGTGTATAAGATGACACCCAACTTTTGAGAAGATTTTCCTGGGTAAAAAAGTCTGGACAGAGACTGTATGCAGCACAAAAAGGAGCCAACCAGAGAAACTTGCGGTCTCTGTCCAGCTCCATTGAAATGAATGGAGTGCAGCCGTTTTTGAGCTCCCCCAACTGTACGCGGCGACCACAGATTTTCCAGTCCGGCTTGGAAGTTTCAGCACCCACCCTATAAGATGACACTGGGCGGATTTTCCTGGGTTAAAAAGTCATCTTATACACCGGAAAATACGGTACATTACCACCAATCTCATAAACTGTCCTGCTGACATTGTTTGAGATCTGCAGCCTCAGAAGTCTTCTCCCTGCACCTGACCACAGCCCTGATATGCACACTGTGGTCCTTCCTTCCCACAAGTATTGTCCAGCAGGACATATTCTCCCTCGTTTTATAATAGCACTTGCATTTCCTTTTCTTTGGATGTTTATTTTTTATAGAGGGTTAATTTCTGAGAGCAGAAGGGGGCAGAGGATCTTTGTTCTGCCATCTCACAATCAAAAATCTATTACTCACCTTTCTTAACAACCTTTGATATGGAAAATGTTCGAGGCTTTTTGCAAGTCTAAGTAGATTATAGGCTGTCCACCCAAATGTCATTTGTAATTAGATTGTCTGGAATCTGGAATGCATTTTCTTGTAGAAACCAAGTTATAAATGGTAGTTGGCAACCAAGGCCAGCTTTTCAATAGGTTGTCTAGTTGGATACATTGTGCTAATAGCATTCTTCTAGCTTCACAGAACTACCATTAAGTTATTTCTATGGAAAATGAATTTCAAGTTCTAGCTAGTAGAATATAACATATTTTGAAATGTAAAACTATGTCCCTTTCTTGACTGAAATCCTTCAGTGGTCTCCCTTCATTCTTAGGTTGGAGATAAATTCGTAAAATGGTCTAGCAGGCCCATGATGTGGCTCTGATTTGAACCATTACTCAAACCATCTTCCTATTGTTCCTGGAATGTGTCATGCTTCTTCCAGCCCTGGAGCCTTTGCATATTTAGTTCCTTTTGCCTAGCATATCTTTCCATCACGTTTTGCTTGTCAATGCCTAGTCACCCTTAGAACTCAGCCTAAATTTCATTTGCTTGGGTAGCTTTCATAGATCTCAAAACAGGCCAAATAACTCTGCTGTATACATGCTAAGGGCATCCAGTAGTCTTTATTTATGTTCACTAATAAATGCCCAACACCCCTCACAATGCATGGAATATTGTATATATTCAATAAGATGAATGAAAAAATGAGCGACTAAATATTTTGTGTCAAAGGCAAGAAAGAACTCTTAAACTCAAACCCACTTTCCTGGAACCAAGGACATTTCTGTGTCCCTTACCATTCCTGATGTCCCTGGCTTGGATGTTTTGGCTCTGGGTCTCAGATGAATCATGTGTTACATGTAACTCCAAGTTTCATCCTCATGATGAACAATGCTGTAAGTAGCCCTTATTACAATGATATTCAAACTCTGAAAAGTAATTAAAATCAGTTTATTATCCGATATCTCATAAGATCACAGTTTAAAATCCCTAAAATAGATACACAGAGATATAAAATCAATTGCATTTTATGTCTGTATAGTCTTAGATGTCTATCTGCTTCAACATTACAGAACTGTGGCCATTTTTCCAGGATTTTTCTGGGATAGTCTCTCTCTTTTTTTAAACAATTGGGCGCTTGCACTTAGTACATCTCACCTGTTGGCTTTGTGCCCTAATTTTTTCAATAAAACCCGGCCACTATCCATTTATGGTCCTGTCACTCATCAGTTTGCCACAACTGTCTTTTTGAATCCTTGTATGCTTCCAGCCAGACCTAGTTCCTGTAGAAAGAAGTTTATGACCTGATCTGTGAAAAAGACTGACCTTTTTTATTCTACGTTTACTTGCTCCAGTTTACTTGTATGACCCTGATCCAGTTTCCTCGCCTGTAAGGTGGAGTTAGACAGTGTCTGGCATGGTACTTGGCACTTTGCAGGTCCTCTGTAAAGACTTATGCAATATAATTGCTGATTCAAAAAAACGAAGGGAAGAACTCCCCAAAAGAATGTTAGCTGAGGGGTCTGTCTGGCCAAGGTGCAAAAGGGCAGCTTGAGGTTGAAAACTCTCGGTGAATAATATGCAGGGGTGCACCCTGACACTGCCAATAGCAGATGAGCCCTCTGAAGGTTGTCAAACAAGAACATCCACAAATGTGGCAGGAAGAATGAGAGAAGGCAGAAGCTACTGTTGACAGTATGTATTATCAAGTTTGGAAACACCCTCTAGGTGCCCAGATCAAAATAAAATATTAAAAAAAAAAAAGAGCGTACTCCTGAGCAATTCATTGGGTCCAAAAGATGACTTTGTGCGTTTGTCATTTGGGCAAGGAATGGCCTTTTTATGAAACATCAGTGCCTGAGCTACTGTGAAATGGTAGCACCCTTATCCCCATCCCCCTCCTTGGCACTGGGCTATCTTGTCACTCTATTTCTTCACCTGATATTGGCTAAAAGCCTTCATGGTCCATGAGCAAATCAAGGCTGTTTGTTAGAGTGATCTATGCTGATACTGGATGAAAGGCTGTAGACTTGCTGTTTGCTTCTTCTAACTACTAATTGATTTCATCGATTTAGAGAAAAGAAAGGGCTTGTACATAGGCCAATGAGGTAGTTTTCACAGATTCAGTGAAGAACTAGAAATCGTTCACTGAAGCAAGGCCAGATAAATAATTTTGGAGGAAGAGCACATGTCTTAGGATCACTTTCTTTTCTAGAATATGGGGTCCAACCAAGCACTCCTATGAACCCTCTCTCATCGTCTAGCTGGCCATTCCTGAGATATTCCATGTCTGCTGCAAATCAGGTGCTCTGTACCATGACTGCCATCCGTAAGGAATGTGGGGTCTAGTGGGAGAGACAGACACAAGTAATCAAATAATATGCTAAGAGCTGTACTTAGGGAGGTATAAACTGGTGAGTAAGCATTAAAGAGGGAACAGTTAGCTTAGCCTGGAGATTTCAAGAAATCTCAATCAATTTCAAGAAAGCGACTTTTCGGTCAGATTTTTCGGGAAAAGAGGAATTAACCAGGTCACTTATAGGGAAAGCTCAATTATAGGGAAGCCCTGAGTACAGTGTTGTGTCTTCCCCTTCATGTTGGTGAGAAACCTGTACTTTCCCTGAAGGCTTCCCTCTGACCCGCTGGCTTACTCAGTCATCGCCCCAAAACTATGAGCTGGGGCCAACTGGACAGGGAATGAAGGGTGGGACTCAGTCACTCAAATTAGCAATAACACAAGTTGGGCATCCAGAGGCACTGCTTTTGGTTTGGCAGGGCTGGGGTAGGGCCCAAGGTCTTGCTTTTTGAACTAAAACACAAGATAAATGGGATATCCATGATTCCTGGAACACAGCTGGAGAAGCATGACCCTCGAATCTTCCCTCTGACACAGCGCCCCCACCTTCAAACCCAATACAAAACATAGGAAAACACTTGATAGATAGAGGGCAAACGACTTAATCCCTAAGACCAAAATTGCCAGGTATAACTCCGACTGCTACCTGTTGGTGGCATGCAGATTTGACCCACCTTAAGTTTGGAAGTACCATTTTGGATTCTAGGAAAGTTGACAACTTAACATCTGAAAGTTAGGGAGGTATTCATATATGCTGAAGTGCCAACTGTAGTTTTCTTCAGGGGTTAAGTTTTCTCTGTTTAAGCTAGGCTAAGATGTTCTGAAATGTTATTAGCATTTTGCAATTAGTGAACAAAGATAATAGAAAATTGAAAATTGACCTATGGGCCATGAGGGTGAACAAAGGACAGTTTATCTACTTAGTTAAAAGGGATTATAAATAGTCAAAAGGGCATCCCCAGAAACTAGAAAAGAAGAGAGGCCCCTATAAGTTGATTACCATCTGATTGATTATTGTTTTTACTTGGGGAGAGTGGATGTGCCTGACTCACAGTGGGGGACATTAATAAGAAAGTTAACAGCTTATCAAGCACTAATTTAATAAATACATATTGCATGCCTCTTGGCTCCCAGGCTTTTTTGATTCCTGCTCCTAGCACTTTCACTTTGGAGGACAGCCAACCATGAGAACAAGTAGCTGCCAGTGGAATCCAGACTATGGGTAGATGCTGAAGAATAACACCACATGCAAGAAGACAAACCACAGAGCAAGGATTCCCAGCGCCCCGGGGGAATACTCACTCATTCTAAGACGAGACAGTTTTCATTTTGGATAGAGGTTGGCTACCTTCCAATAGCCCTACAGATGCAGCTTCATAGCACATCAGAGATGGAGGGCACCCCAGACTTCAACATGTAGCTACCTGTCTAATTTTACTGAAAGGGAAATCAAAATAGAGGAAAGAAAAAAGATTCGACGAAGCATGTGTTGTCTGAGTAACAGAGCTTTTTCTCTCTGCCAGATGAGATGCTGAAGCTAGAAAGACAGGCATAATGAGGGGCCCTTATCCTCCTGGGAGCTTGGGGAGGTAGATGCCCAGATGAACAAGGTATTGCAGTGTGGGAAGAGCTGGTAGAGTTACAGCCTGCATATCTTGGTTTGGGGACAGGTGAGGCTGCAGGAAAGAGAGGAGGCCATGCTGTGCTATCCTTTGCCTGTTTCATGCCTGGGGAGGGAACGAAGCCTCCTGGATACAGACCCATGGATATAAGTATAGCTTGGGGTGCAGGGTCAACTGGTATGG
This sequence comes from Murina feae, assembly GCA_004026665.1. NCBI lineage: Eukaryota > Metazoa > Chordata > Mammalia > Chiroptera > Vespertilionidae > Murina > Murina feae. Next base: position 10,113 of record PVJC01025421.1, on the reverse strand, counting down.
GTTTGGGGTTCAAGCCCCAAGTTCATTAAGTTCTTTAAGCCTCAGCTTCCTCTTGGTAGTCCCTACATGGTAAGATCCTTCTTGAGGCTGATAAAATGGTGCACAAGTGCTCAGCACCTGGTAGGCTTCCAGAGAATGACATCATCCTACAGTCCTTCAGGATCCTTTCACGTCCCTCTAGAAAAGGGCTACACCAGCTATGTCCCGCTCTACCTCTAATGAAGGTCCCAACAAAGTGTACTTGCTGTTTTGGCCCTAGGCCATCTCCCCAGACCAGACACCATTCCCCCAACTTCTGTCATGAGACCCTGGGAGGTGCTCAAGATTGGCAAGCCATGGGCTCCAGGTACAAACCCAATCCTTTTAACACAGACTTCTCCCCCTTCTGAAAGCAGACCTATTGCTCTGGGAAGGGGAGAGGCCCTCCTTCTCCATTCATAAAAAATGCCCCAGTGGGCCCCAGTGCTACCTACAAAATCATTTAACAGAAGCCTCCCAAACTCCCTCCCCCCCCACAACCCTTAATACAGGGAGGTGCCGAAGCCCCAGAAGCTCTCTTTAATGTAACTGGATTAATTGGCTGCTCAGAAAACAGCTCGATTCTAAATGATCCTAAATGGCCTCTAATACCTGTAATCTTCCCTCCACCACGCTGCCCAGCTGCATTACTAGAGTGAGGTTGGTTCCGGGAGCTGGTTTGCTCAGTAAACAGCAGGCAGCTTTGCGGGAGGCAGAGAAAATCAGGCCCAGTTCCAAGGGAAGGCTGAGAAATTGATGAACATGCCACTGGCCTATTCACCAGCCTAATTTGATTCCAGAAAATCAAGCAAGGAATTCAGGCTGGCCTATTCCACAAACTCAGTGTTCCTTTGCAGGACTGGGTAATCTGCATGGGTGTACTCCAGCTCCCAACCCTGGATCTTCTTCTTCAAAGCCACAGAGGGAGCTGACAAGGCACCTGGATCTTTTAGTCCGTTATCCACCCATAAAGCAGGCACAGGTTGGGGCTGGGGCATGAAGGGCAGTGTGTCTGGCTTTGGGTGTGCAACTGCCTGGTATACGGGTGAACATCACCATTAAGAGAATAAAGTCTGGGTGGTACCTGGCTCTGCTGTTCCTAGCTATGCAAGCTTGAGCCAGTTACCTCTTGGTGCCTCTGTTACCTCATCTATAATATGGGGGTGATTGTAATAACATCTATCTCAAGGGGTTATTATGAAAGATAAATGCCTTAATACATAGAAGGTGCCTCAAGAATATCTGGGTCATAGAGAATGTCCTATATGTGTTTGCTTTCATGGTCCCAGCTTTCTTGCCTATATGTAGGCAGGCATGTGTCCTCCCTCTGTCAGCTTCAATTCTGTCTGTAACTGAGGACAACGGCTTTCCAGTGGGCAAAGAAAGTAAAGGTGCACAGGACATAACACTGAGATGTCCCATGGTAGGCAGCTGCCTTCCTCTCCTCTGAGCAAATGCTGGAAGCCTCTCTGCCATTGGAAGCAGGGATGCTGCTAGCTGACTGACCCTTCTGACTACATCTGAAGTTTCCATAGAGATTCACATCTATAAAAATAAAAGTGTAATATGCTAATTAGACCAGACGTCCTTCCAGACAAAGCCGGGGCTGGAGCAAAGCCTGGGTCCCAGGTGCCTGCCATCTGCCAGAGCAAAACCTGGGTCCTGGGTGCCTTTGGGCTGCTGGAGGAAAGCCCAGGACCCCGGTACCAGAGGGAAGCCGGTGCTGGCGCCGGGGAAATGAAGGTCTACTCTTGCACGAATTTCGTGCATCAAGCCTCTAGAAGAATAATGGAAGACACAGTCACCTGGTAGGTAAGAAGAAAGTTGGCCAGATCAAGAAGGTGGGTAGACAGTGGCCTGCATTCCTTCCCTTTGGGCCAGCAATGGTGAGGGCCATGGGGAGAAATCAGGTGTTTGCTTGACTGTTTCAGCACTTGAGCCACCTTACTCTCCCTTCCTTGGAGCTTTCTCCACGCCGATACCTGGCCCTGCAACGTCTGAATCCTTGGCAAGCACAGATCAACAGATTGGCAAACATTTAAGAATGCTAGATAGTGCTACACAGCAGAGCTATGGGGATGTGGAAACACTCAACCTCAACTCTAGGAGTGGAGACTAGTGTACTGATTTTGAAAAACCATTTTGTTACTTAGTCCAAGAATATAATCTAGGATCCAGAAATCCAAACCCCAATTTGTAGTCCAAAGAACTACTCACAGTTGAGGAGCGTCAGGACCTTATGTGTGGCGATGGTGATTTGGAGGCAATACAGGCACCCACTCTAGGAAAACAGATTTTTAAAAGTGTGGAATATAGTGCAAGAATTAGAACTAATGAGGGAAATGTGTATATACTAACCCAGATAAAACTTTAAAAAATATATAGTGCTGGGTAAAAATTATGGGGGGTAAAAGAACCAGTTATAAATGATTTATTTGTGTCAATGTAATAAAATACTCAAAATAATAGAGTGCATTTTTCCAGAACACAAAAGAGTGTAAATTAAATGCGCTAAAGACAGTGGGGGTGGGGAGGGGAATGGGGATACATGGGAATGACTAAATAAATAAAATAAGAGAGGGGACGTTTGCACCATTGTGGTAAGATGCCATAAAAGAATGTATATCACTAACTCAATACCTGCACTAGAGGTCAAGAGGAAAATTAGGTTCACCTTACCTCTACAAACGAAATACTGAACTATTATTGCAAAGCTATCCATGCGAAGAGGCACCCACTTATTCATCTGCCTAGAACCCCATGTAAAGACATTTACCTCTGCAGCAGCCCCTCACCACAGCTGTGGAATGGAAGGGAAAGGTTGAAGTTACTATTATGTACAATTTCCTATAGCCTGCTGTGGCCCTCCGTCTTCTCTCCCGTTGATCAGATAGCTAGAACTAGCTATCTCAACACCACTGGGATAAATTGTGGTACTCAGTTTAGACATGCTCTAGGGCAGAGATCTACCCTGATTCATTTTGATCTCAAAGACCTATCTCAATAATCCATTAAATGAATAATTTTTAACTTAGCCAAAAGAGCTTAATAAAGACCGACTGCTACAAATTAAAAAAGGGCATGATCACTGAAGTTATTTGGGGTCTTTTTTTTATTCCAGATGAATTTTTGGAAAGTTCGTTCTAAGTCTGTGAAATATGCCGTTGGTATTTTAATGGGAAGTGCGTTGAATTTATAGATTGCTTTGGGTAGTATGGACATTTTAATGATGTTGATTCTACCAATCCATGAACATGGTATGTTCTTCCATCTGTTTATGCCTTCCTCTATCTCTTTTTTCAATGTCCTGTAGTTTTCTGAGTAGAGGTCTTTTACCTCTTTAGTTAAGTTTATTCCTAGATATCTTAATTTTTGTGGTGTGGTGGTAAGTGGGATTGCTTCTTTAGTCTCTCTTTCTATAAGTTCACTACTGGTGTATAGAAATGCCATAGATTTCTTAGCATTAATTTTGTATCCTGCTACATTGCTGAATTCATTTATTAAGTTTAATAGTTTTTTAACGGAGTCTTTAGGATTTTTTATGTACAATATCATGTCATCTGCAAATAAGGACAGTTTTACTTCTTCTTTTCCAATTTGGATGCCTTTTATTTCTTCTTGTTGTCTAATCGTGATGGCTAATACTTCTAGTACTATGTCGAACAGGAGTGGTGAGAGTGGGCATCCCTGTCTTGTTCCTGTTCTAAGGGGAAATGGTTATAGTTTTTGCCCATTGAGTATGATGTTGGCTATGGGTTTGTCATATATGGCTTTTATTATGTTGAGGTATGATCCTTCTATTCACCCCTTGCTGAGAGTTTTTATCAAAAATGGGTGTTGGATTTTGTCAAATGCTTTTTCTGCATCAATTGATATGACTATGTAGTTTTTATCTCTCAATTTATTTATGTGATTTATCACGTTTATTGATTTGCAGTTATTGTACCATCCTTGCATCCCTGGGATAAATCCTACTTGGTCATGGTATATGATCTTTCTGATGTACTTCTGGATCCAATTTGCTAGGATTTTGTTGAGAATTTTGGCATCTATGTTCATGAGGGATATTGGCCTATAATTCTCTTTCATTGTGTTGTCTCTACTGGTTTTGGTATTAGGGTAATGCTGGCTTCATAGAATGAGCTTGGAAGTGTTCCTTCCTCTTGAATTTTTAGGATTAGTCTCAGGAGGACAGGTTTTAGTTCTTCCTTGAATGTTTGGTAAAACTCCCCTGTGAAGCCGTCTGGCCCCGGGCTTTTATTTGCTGAAAGCATTTTGATTACTGCTTCAATTTCTTCCATAGTTATTGGCCTATTAAGATTTTTAGATTCTTTCTGATTGAGTTTTGGAATGTTGTATTTTTCTAGAAATATGTCCATTTCCTCGAGGTTGTCTAGTTTGTTGGAGTAGAGTTGTTCACAGTAATTTTTAACATTCCTTTGTATATCTTTGGGGTCTGTTGTTATTTTGCCTCTATCATTTCTGATTTTGTTTATTTGGGTCCTCTCTCTTTGCTTCTTGGTGAGCCTGGCTAGAGGTCCATCAATCTTGTTTACCTTTCAAAGAACCAGCTCTTGGTTTCATTGATCTTTTGTGTTTTTCTTTTTTCGGTCTCTATGCCATTGATTTCTGCTCTAATCTTTGTTATCTCCTTCCTTCTGCTCACTCTGGGCTTTTCTTGTTGCTCTCTTTCTAATTCCTTGAGTTGTAAAATTAGATGATTTACTACCATTTTTTCTTGTTTTTTGAGGTAGGCCTGCAGAGCTATAAATTTCCCTCTCAGGATTGCTTTCATTGTGCCCCATAGGTTTTGGATTGTTGTGTTTTCATTGTCATTAGTTTCCAGGATGTTTTTAATTTCTTTTTTGATCTCATCAGTAACCCAATCAATATTTAATAACATGCTGTTCAGCTTCCAAGAGTTTGAATGTTTTGAATTGTTTTTATTGTAGTTTTTTTCTAATATTATGCCATTCTGATCTGAGAAGATGCTTGATATGATTTCAATCTTCTTGAATTTGGGGAGACTTTGCTTGTGACCCAATATGGGGTCTATTTTTTAAAATGTTCCATGTGCACTTGAGAAGAACATATATTCTGCGGCTTTGGGGTGAAATGTTCTGAAGATGTCAATTAAGTCCATCTCATTTAGTGAGTCATTTAGGATTGCCATGTCTTTGATGATTTTTTGTCTAGAGGATTTATCCAGTGATGTCAGAGGTGTATTAAAGATTTGGAAACAGCCTAAGTGACCATCAGCAGATGAATGGATTAGAAAACTGTGGTACATTTACACATTGGAATACTATGCTGCTGTAAAAAATAAGGAATTCTTACCATTTGCAGCAGCATGGATGGAAATGGACAGCATTATGCTAAGTGAAATAAGCCAGTCAATGAGAGAAAAATACCACATGATCTCACTTATTTATGGATAATAAGACCATTATAAATTGATAAACATAAACAGATACAGAGACAGAACAACATTGAACAGACTGTTAAACTACAGCTGGAAGGGATGGGAGGGTTGTGGGGGGGGGAGTTAAGAGATCAACTGAAGGACTTGTATGCATGCATATAAGCATAATCAATGGACACAAGACTCTGGGGGATAGGGGAGGAGGGGGGAAGGTCAAGGGGAAAAAATGGAGACTTATTTAACACTCTTTGTAATACTTTAAACAATAAAACAAAATTTAAAAAAATAAAAGATCAAAAAATGAAAAAAATAAAATTAAAAAAGGGCATAAACTGTGAATACTTTGAGATTTTGTAATTTTAGAAGGTTACTGTGGGCTAGCTCAAAATTCAAAAATCAAGGGAGCCCTTTATTGAATAACTACTAGGTGATAAGCACTCCCCACTTATTTTCCTTTATACTGACAATGAATCTTACAAGATAAATCTCAAGCCCATTTTGTAGCTGATGAAATGTAGCTGCACAGTGAGTAAAACGATCTATTGTTTGTCTTCTGTATGCCCCTTGTTTGCGAATTGTAACTCTCCTTCTCTGTGTTCTCCTGGTGAGCTGCTTATCATCTTCTCAGCTTTCCTAACACAGGGGTCAGCATGTGACCTCAGCGAGGGCATTGAGAGTCTGCCATGAAAGACGAGGCATATCTCCTGAGCACCCCTCCAATTTCTTGAAGAGAATCCCTTGGCAAATGAAGATAAAGAGAAAAGCAATGCTGGGGGTGAGGATGGGAATGGGAGATGGAAAAGGGAGAAAATGAGAGACACATGCAAGTCATAACTCTCAACTTTCTATTTATATGAGCCATGGAGTTACTGTTTTGGTTAGGATTTCTGAGTTGGGTTTCTATCAGTTGAATCAAAGGAACAGATGGCCCATCCACACTCGCACAGCCAGGAAATGGGAGTCAGGTGTCTTTCTGATACAAAGCCAAGACTCTCCCTGTTGAACCACACTGTCTCCTGTCTAGGCACAAACTAAGACGGTTCAAAGGGGCTCTCCTCAATCCCAGCATGTGGAACAACCACTTTGGAACTGCCTCAACATGGAACCAAGCTTCATTCATTACAGGTAGATCAAGTTTTTAGAAACTGCCCAACCTTTGGGCTATGGAATAAGAAAAAAAAAGCCAGAAAATATTTTTCAAACTTTTGATGTGCCTAGAAGGAAAGAAGAATGACACATCTATCATTTAAGTCAAACTCTTGCTTTTGAAGGCATTTCTCAGTGAGTCCAAGTCTTTGTGGAGCATGGCCTCCTCATTACAGCAAGTGAATTCCCACCCAGGGAGGTGTCTTTGAAGAGATAGAGCTCATGGTGTTGGATTCAGTTCCTCCCTTACTGGGTGTGTAAGTTGGTAAGACATTTAAGATGTCTCCAGATTGCAGGAGCTCATTTGTAAATTGGGGATGGTGATACCCTCTTCTTGGGGTTACCTTTTATAGATGAAAGATAATAACATGCATAAAACACTGGGAGGAATTCTTGCACATTTTTGACTCCCAATAAATTACATATCTCTCTGTATCAGGTACATGTCCTGTGTGTTTATGCATATTGGACTTTTTAAGGCATTAGTGCTGCGTGTTGATTGAAACATCTGCCTTGTTACTCTGTCATCATATCCAGCAAAGAGCTGGGCCACTCCCACTTTATACACTTCCCAGTGGGCTCATTCTTTTAGAAATAGTCGTCAGGCACACACAAAAAGCAATTTAAATGGCTCATCTTTCCTCTTTTCATCCACAGACAAATTTCAATAATTATCTTAGTCAACCCATTAATTAGTCTAAATTTGCCCAGGCATAATTGATGCTGCCTACACAATTTTCTATAAAAATTTGAAATGGATGGCTAAACAGAGATTTTTGTTTGTTTGTTTGACTAAGTGCATTTTCCCCTTATGTAAAATGTGTTAGTCAATGCTTATCTAGCATCATAAACTAACTTTTGGCGTTCCTGTCTGCATCATAAAGAAATCTGAATCTCTGAGTCTAAATCACACACTGGCCATTTCTAAATGGTTGACCTAGAGTCCTCTCCTTGAACTCTCTGAGGAAATCTCCATTGTCTTGCTTGATGAATGGCGGTCTGGTTTGCCTATGTCTGCCTTCTGGAAACCCCCTCTTACCTTGGTTTTCCTAGGTGAACATTGGTCTAATGTCTATACCCATATTTTTCAGTACTTTTGTTTTTCTGGCCTTTCCAATAAGGAATCATTGGGTTTCTCAAGGTCCAATTCTTTTCTTTCTTTTTTAAAAATATATTTTTATTGATTTGAGAAAGGAAGAGAGAGGAAGATATAGATAAAACACATCAATGATGAGAGAGAATAATTGATCTGCTCCCTCCCACATGGCCCCTACTGGGGATTGAGTCCTGACCAGGGCATGTGCCTTGACTGGGAATTGAACCATGACTTTCTGGTTCATAGGTCGAAGCTCAACCATCAAGCCATACCAGCTGGGCCTCAAGGTCCCATCCTTAATTCTCTTCTGTTACTTGGCAGCACATCTTTCCTGGCTAATCTATTTGGTCTCAAATATTCCTTACCACCTGTACACATATCAATATTAACTCTAACTTCAGCATTGCTATGTATGCCTCTTTTCTAATGTCTAGGTCATTCTTTTCAATAGAGTCTCTGTTCCTCGTGGAAATGATTAAGGTAATAAATATGAGGAACCCTGCAATAGGGTAAGAACATCAATGTTTTCTGCTGGATTCATAATGAAGGTGAGAGCATAATGAAATAATAAAAGAAAAGTGACAATTTTCAAACCAGCTTCTTGAAAATTTTCAGATACTCTATGGATCAGATCCAGGAGAATAATGCCTCTTTGACTCTAATGGGGAGGAGTGATGGCTGTGGTTGCAGAAGAAGATATACAGTAGAACAGAATATCTAGAAGACAGATATAGATAAAAATTCAGAATCTATGGGTGGCATTTCAATGTAGCAGAATCATGCCGAATTATTGAATAATATTGTCATAATTGGTTAAAGATACAAAAAATATCCAACCTTGCCCCCAAGTGATGCCAGATGGAATGAAACTCTTGGTATAGCATGAAAGCAAACAAAGAAAGGCACCATAATTTAGGTAAATGTTTATGAAATTTATACAGGAAGCTTGCAAAGATGAAACCATTAACTATATATATATATATATATATATATATATATATATATATATATGTAATCACGTAAAAAGGTAATATTTTTCTCATCATCAAAGGCCATTAATACATTCCAAAGTACATGTCTAAATCTGAAAATATTTGCCATACACAAAGCCAACCAAGATTGATGCTGTTAATACATAAAATGTTCTTACAAATCAGTAAGAAAAAGGGGAGTACCCCCGAAGACAAAGTGTAAGAGAGTTGAATTTGGAACTGACACTAGAAGAAATACAAGTAGCCACCAAAAATGAAAATTTTTCCATTTCAAGTACCAAAGGAACTGAAAATTAACACAATATTTTTGATATGTGATATTGTTCTGGATTAAAATTAAAAAGAACACTAAGTGTCTGTGAGGGGGCTGAGTGACAAAGAACTCCCATGACTAGTGCTACAGTCAATTTCAGAGGTCAGATTGCCCCTCTATAGTCTGTATCTATAGCTAAAACCACAAAAAAATGTAAATTCACTCAGGAATTCTATTTCTAGGAATTTATCTGAAAGAATCATATGCGTCTGCATTGATGCATGTATAATAATGCTTTCTGAAATGGTATAATAATGCAAATTGGAAATAACATAAAAACTCAGTGATAGGCTAGCTCAGATAAAATATCTTTTCTCCAAAGTTCCTTAAACTTATTTCTACTTCCTCATCACATTCCATTCTGTGCCCAACCCATACCAAATGCCAAGTCCTAAAAATCTCTGGGATCGTGAATTTTAATGAACTCATAAAGTCACCAATGGCTTCCCTGTCAATAAATTCAAGGTTCTCTCTCTGGCTCTTAGCTCACCTGTTACCCCAGCCACATTCTATATACCTGCCCCTTCTCTACTGAAGCATTCTAGTTCCTGATTCAACTTTTGCCAATATCCTTTCCCTGTTACTTCTCCTTTAATTTCTCAATAAATGCTGGCATTCCTTAAACATTTTCCTTTCATTTCTCTACTAGGGGCCCGGTGCACAAAAATTTGTGCACTCGGGGTGGAGGAAGTCCCTCAGCCCGGCCTGTGCCCTCTCACAGTCTGGGACCCCTCAGTGGATGTCCTATGATGGCCCCAGTCTGCCAGGCGCCTTCTGTGTGTGTGTGTGTGTGTGTGTGTGTGTGTGTGTGTATGGCCACTGGGGACCTGCCCCCAGCCACATCTGAGGCTTGGAGCAGTCCTCCTGTGTGTGTCTACCTGCTGGGGAACTGCCCCCAGGCACACCATCAAGGCTTGGAGCAGGCAGCCCCTCTATGTTGATCTCTCAGACTCTTGCCCTCCCCTGCATGTTGTTCTCTTTTTTGAGCTGTGACCAGGGCTGGGTGCTGCCTGCCTCCCAAGCTTGCCTACTGCCCATCTTCCTCCAGCCACCAGAAAGCAGGGAAAACCCCGCCTTGTGGTCAGGCCAGCCTTTTCCTGCTCCCTGATCCCCGGAAGGGACCTGG
>PVJC01025420.1:0-24767 GCA_004026665.1 Murina feae | reverse complement strand
GTTTCTCTCCTATAATTGATGCTGTTCCTTTAAGGCCTGGCGTTTGTTTATCTTCTATAATTGATACACTGTTCCTTTAAGGTGGCCTTCTAACTAACGAAGCCTCCTCTGCTTCACCTCGCAGCGTCTATAATGAAACAATTGTTACTTTTACTGGTGAGGCCCGGGCTGCTCTTTTCTTCAGCTCCCGCGGATTCTATGATTGTTATATTGTTTCAAAGGTGTGTTTCGCTAGAGCCAGTTTAAGTGGAGCTGAGCTGAGCGGGCACAGCTTCACTTTCGCTCCTGCTGCAATGGAAACAGCCGTTTACTCAGGTCCGTGAGTGGCGGCCTCCATGTTGGCTGGGCTAATTTGCATACAGCCGCTCTGATTGGCTGGTGGGCATGGCTTACCTTGTCTCGGAGAAACGGTTAATTTTAATATTTCACTTTTATTAGTTTAGATTATAGCATATACAGTGCAGTGCCTGGAATATTCTACCTCAGTAAGTGGTATCAGTGGCAGGGCTAGTAAGTGGTCTTTGAAGTTGTTGATATTATTTATCCAACAGACTGGATGTAAAATTGTAAGAAATCATTGAAGCTCATAAAAGGAAAAGGTCTTTAGGGAGTCATGGAAAGAATTGCTGTGTGAATTAGTTTTCTATAGGCCTCAGACTTTACTAGTAATAATACAATATAAATCAGAATTTCTATGTACAGAGTTTGGATATCATCAAGTGGCCTTTAAAACTACACCTGTATGCTGCGATTGTCGTCAGTACTGCTATCTTCATACATGAAATGCAACAAAGGCAGTCTTACATAGAATACACTATTTTATATATATATGCAAATCTCAAAAGCAAGAAATGCCAAAAAGGATCGTAGTAGGAATCTGGATTATAATCCTAAAAGTGTGGCAGGATAGTAAAAAGCTAGAAAAACTTCTGGACAAGTAGAATAGAGAAACTGAGACCAAAAAAAGTTAAACAAGGCCAGTTTGGGCAGCTTGCAGCTAGCTTGTGAGTCACAAGATCTTATCTTCCCCAACCAAGGACACTGGAGCACCCACTTCTCTTTCCCAACCAGAGAATGCATAACTTTAATCACCCTCACCTGGGGAAATAGAGAACAAATACCCAAATAATGCCCTTTGTGCCAGCTAAATCCAAGGAAAATAAAGTCTGGTGGACAATCCCTAAGAGCATTTGGATGGTGTCACTTGGGGGTGTTAGGCAGGAAAGATAACTGCTAGGACAGCAAAAGTGGAAAGGGCAAAAAAAAAAAAGAGGAGTTTATGTCACCCACTGAACAAAGAAGTCAGCTGTCTTAGGACTTGCCAAATAAGATGATCAAATATATGTACAAACATTCTGAGATAAGCCACAACAATGTATGTAGAAGGGGACTTTTTTTAAAATTTTGTTTTATTGCTTAAAGTATTGCAAAGAGTGTTAAATAAGTCTTCATTTTTTCCCCTTGACCTCCTCCCATCCTACCCTACCCCCCAGTGTCTCGTGTCCATTGATTATGCTTATATGCATCATACAAGTCCTTCAGTTGATCTCTTAACTCCCCCCGAACCCTCCCGAGCCTTCCAGCTGTAGTTTGACAGTCTGTTCAATGCTGTTTTGCCTCTGTATCTGTTTATGTTCAGCAATTTATAATGGTCTTTATTATCCATAAATAAGTGAGATCATGAGGTATTTTTCTTTCATTGACTGGTTTATTTTACTTAGCATAATGCTCTTGCAAATGGTAAGAATTCATTCTTTTTTACAGCAGCATAATATTCCATTGTGTAGATATACCACAGTTTTCCAATCCATTCATCTGCTGATGGGCACTTAGGCTGTTTCCGAATCTTAGCTATGATAAATTGTGATGCTATGAACATAGGGGTGCATATATCCTTTCTGATTGGTGTTTCTGCTTTCTTGGGATATATTCCCAGAAGTGGTATCACAGGGTCAAATGAGAGTCCATTTTTAATTTTTTGAAGAAACTCCATACTGTCTTCGATAGTGGTGGCTGCACCAGTCGGCATTCACCAACAGTACAGGAGAGTTCCTTTTTCTCTGCATCCTCCAGTCTGCTACCCAAAAGATCCAGCAGGAAAGCTTTGAAAACTATAGAGGGGAAAAGTATAAAACCTTAAATTCCCCACCAGGTGGTATGCTTAGACTAGCTGAGTTGCCCACTTAATCTTTTTGCCATTATCTAATCTAATAAAAGAATAATATTGAAATTAACCATTTCTCCGGGATGCCTAAGCCACACCCAACAGCCAATCAGAGTGGCTATATGCAAATTAACCCAGCCAAGATGGAGGCCGGCAGTCATGGAGCTAGAGTAAATAGGAGGCTTCCGTTGCACCAGGGGTAAACTCTGCCTAGGCCAGCTGGGCCTTTCTCTGCTCAAGGCAGCATAGTTGCAATTATAGAAGCCTCGGAGCTGAACCAAACAGGAGGCTTCCATTGCACCAGCAATGTAGAAAACTGCCTGCCTAGGGCCTCTACTAAGGCAACATTCTTTCAATTATAGAAGCCACAGAGCTGAAGCTAACAGGAGGTTTGTTACCTGCCTAGGCTTGGGCTTAAAGCAACAGTGTGTCAATTATAAAAGATACATAAACCCCAGAAACCTGCTTCCAGCCAGCCTTGCTGGGATGTTGGGTCAATGGGAGCTGTGGGCAGCCTGAAAACGGCCCTCAGCCCCGCACCCAGGCTGCCCAGGCACCCCAGTAGGGACTCAAACCCTGAATCGACTGTGGGCAGCCTGAAAATGGCCCTCAGCCCCTCACCCAAGCTGGCCACACCCCATGGGGTAAGGGTCCACACTGGGGGGCTTAGCCAGCCTACAAACAGCCATCAGCCTGGCCAGGCATGCAAGCAGGTGGACATCCCCCAAGGGGTCCCAAACTGTGAGAGGGCACAGGCTGGGCTGAGGGACCTCCCAAGTGGACAAATTTTTGTGCACCAGACCCCTAGTATTTTTAATAAATTTGCTTGCTTTGCTTCACTCATGTGAAGTTTTTCTTCCAAGATTGACAAGAACTGAGAAGAAGGAAACCCCCCTCCCACTTATGGGGCTGTTCAGGTAACAAAAGGAAACAACTCATCATTTTCACAATAGGCATCTGGTACAATGGTTAAGAACTTTCAACTCTGCATTAAACAAATTTGGGCTGTAATCCTGGCTCTACTGTTTACCAGCCTTGAAGCTTCAGTTGTAACATCCATAAAATGAGAAGAAGAAAAGAAAGTTGTGAGGATAAAGTATGGTAATGTATAGAAGACATTTATCACAGTACCTGGCACCCAGTAAATGTTCATTATATACATTGGATAGCCAAAAAGAAAAACAGAAAAATCTCTCAACTGTTCCATATATATATATTAGAGGCCTGGTGCACAAAAATTTGTGCACCCTGGAGGGGGTTCCCTCAGCCTGGTCTGTGCCCTCTTACAGTCTAGGACCCCTCAAGGGATGTCCATTTGCTGGTGTGCCTGGCCAGCCTGGTGAGGGACTGATGGCTGTTTTCAGGCTGGCCAAGCCCCCCAGTGGGGACTCTCACCCCATGGGGGTGTGGCCAGCCTGGGTGAGAGGCTGATGGCCGTTTTCAGGCTGCCCTCAGCCCCTTCAGGGTTTGGGTCCCTATTGGAGTGCCTGGCCAGCCTGGGTGAGGGGCTGAGGGCTTTTTTCAGGCTAGCCCCAGTGGCTAGCTGTAATTGAAACTTTGTAACCTTGGTCCCCGCTCAAAGCCTGGGTTGCCGCTGGCAACCCAAGGTCCCAGTCCTCCCTTGAGTGGAGTCCACACCAGGCAGGAAGCAGGTATCTGGTTTGTTTATCTTCTATAATTAAAACTTTGTAGCCTTGAATAGCTTCCTCCATTGCCTTGGGCAACTCCAGCTCTGTGGCTGCTGCCATATTAGTTGAGTTAATTTGCATATTTACTCTTGATTGGTTGGTGGGTTTGGCTTGTGGGCGTGGCTTGTGGGTGTAGTGGAGTGATGCTTAATTTGCATATTACATATATATATGTGTGTATATATATATATATATATATATATATATATATATATATATATTAAGGCATACTAGGTTTTATAAAGAAATATAAATATTTTTTGGTTATCAGGAAAATGTTATAATGTGGACACAAATTCATCAGGCCCAATGAAGAAGGTGTTCAGTTAATCTCAGGTCACTGTGCAGGAATGGCACGACGCCAAGGCCTGAAGATGATCACAGTGGGACTGAGCTAAGGACCATCTGACCCTGCTTGAACACATCCTCCCCTTCAGATTCTCTTCTCAGTCAGGTCCTGTCAACTGATTGTAAAAGGGTAAAGGGAATCAAGGATGCCTGCTGAGACCCTGTGGATGAAATGCAGTGTAACAGGGAACTGAGTTCCAGCCAAGTCAAATGCCTACAGTGCATAGCTGCCCTACAGCTCTTAATGCAGGGAATTTCTCACCTTCTGCAGTCCCTGCACATTATAGGTATTCAATAGGTATATGTTACATGCTCTAGAAACTATTAAAGTCACTTTTTGTAATAAATAAAATCATAAGAGCAAACGTGTTTGCTTTCCTATGTATGTTCTAGTAACTGGACTAAACACTATCATAATCTCCCCAACTACCATATGAAATTGTTAGTTATCTTATTTTTACAACTGAAGACACTGAGACTTAAGAAGTTAAATAACTGCTCAGAGTTACACAGCTCACTGAGATTTTTGGTGTAAACTGACTCCAGAAAGTAGTTTTTTAACTACCAAGCTATAGCACCTTTTTTCACAAGTCTTCCTAGCCACTAAGTAAAAGGCTATAACCACTCAGAAATCCTGTAAACAGGTGCCACTCAAGTTCTGAACAAAAGCTAAGCCCTTCCACACATTATGGTCTAGGTATTGCCCCACCCCAAAAGAATTAAAGCATTTTTGAACCACCTTGAAAGTGGACAGAAAGCCATTCATAATCTTGTTCTGTTTATTTACTGGGCCGTCTCTTCACTAGCCCCATACACGTTTGCTCCCATCTAAGCTTTAGTTTCACATCAGAGGCTGCTTTCACTGTCACACAGTGCCATGGCTCTCCCCACTGGCTAAAGACATTCTCTACCCTTTTGCCTCTCATAAGTGCCCAGGTATTCTGTCCAGTTTACCCTTTGCCCTTAGCCGGTACAGCCAGTGGCTAGAGTCCAGGGGTCCTCAAACTTTTTAAATAGGGGGCCAGTTCACTATCCCTCAGACCATTGGAGGGCCGGACTATAGTTAAAAAACAAAAAACAAACAAACAAACAAAAAACTATGAACAAATTCCTATACACACTGCACATATCTTATTTTGAAGTAAAAAAACAAGGCGGCAAAAAACACCTGGTGGGCCAGATAAATGTCCTCAGCGGGCTGCAGTTTGAGGACCCCTGGCCTCTAGACTATTAGACCAGTAATTTTCTCCACTACATCTGAGACTTGATGCTTGCCGCTGACAGTAGATCTGCTTCCTTTCAATTACATTTCCCAAGATTTCTCTATTTTGGGGAAATAGCACATTTGTGAAGGAAACAAGTAGAAAGCGGCTGATATATGCACGCCTAGAAGAGTTCCTGAATTTAAAAGCACTAAATCAAGATTCAGGCTACTTACATAGATCACAGGATTGAACATCAGTGTGTTTTCTAAGCATCTGAGTCCAGGCTGCACAATCACTGGTACACAGATACCACAGTCAGTATAGAAGATCCTACAGCCAGAAACAGTGGGGAATGACAACATTCGAAGCGTAGTCATATATTCTTTACAACGAGTCATTGTTCATTGTGTGCCTGACATCGTGGAAGCTACAAAGCACCTGATAATCGATGGTCACTTGGAACAAACTCTGAAAGTAGCTAAGAAAAGGAGGGCAAGATAGAGCAGTAGCTTATCCAGGAAGCCAGATCCTGTGAGCTTCTAAATTTTAATGTTTTATTTATCATCTAGAAACATATCTGAAGGGGACATTAACAATATAAATTGCTTTACCATTTTTGAAGCATTTTTATCTCTCTCTTAATTCTCCCACACCTGATGACTTGGCAGGACAAGGGCTCATAACCCTTACTTTACAAGGAAGTGGGGGAAAGGGATAGAGAAGCTGAGTGATTGAAAACTTTGAACCTATAAAACTCCCCATCTTCTAACTTCTCTAATGTTCTCCAAATTTCTTTCTGTGCTCTCATATATCATTACACAACAGAATCTGAGCCTCAAAATTCTGGTCTTTATAAGGAAAAAAATAAGCACTTGACAGTGGGTCTTACATCGTGGAAAATCGGTCTCCCTTAGTCAGAAGATTGTTTTGCCAATCCTGCTGTCTGTTCCTTTTGTTCACAGTTGCCATTCTCCTTCTTTATACAAAGATATAAGCCTTCAGAAGCCAGGGAGTGTAAAGCATGAGAACATTCCTGCTGGGTCTTGGCCTGCTTCCAACCCAAGAAGGATCTCATTTTCAGGATGCTTCCCATTTCCCCGGGAGTGTTCACCCATTGTTCTACTCCTTAGTTCTCCCTCATCTTGCAAGCTCCTGTCTGAATTGCCTCTGCTTGCCTCCACTTTTTCAAAAAACCTTATCTCAGATATACCATTACAAGCTCCTTGTCTTTTCTACTTTTGTCACTGATACCAACCTCTGATGTCAGGGCTGATTATCAAGATTGTAATCTTTCTTACATATAATCTTTCTTACTCCTCTGCTCTCTGAATGAGAGAAAGTTTGCATACTGGCCTTGAAAGATGTTCTATTATGATCCTTACTCGTAATCCTTGCTTCCTTTAAGGAACAGGCAGCATGTTGATGTTTACTATAAATGCTCTAATCCCAATAGGATTTGCATAATAGAATGCATTTCCCTGTCATCACCTTAGACTAAATCCACATTATACTATGACAATTGTCTCCTCACTGGCTTTCCTGCCTCTTCTTAAAGAGTGTTTCTCAATATTGGCAAATAGACTTATCTTTTTGAAATGCAAATCTTCTCATGCTGTTCAGTTTAAAATCTTTCAGAGTCTCCGTATAGCCTTTAGGATTAGAGTCCACATACCATAGAATTATCTCTCAAGCCTTCCACCACGTGGTCCCTATTTATCTCT
Organism: Murina feae; assembly: GCA_004026665.1. Lineage (NCBI taxonomy): Eukaryota > Metazoa > Chordata > Mammalia > Chiroptera > Vespertilionidae > Murina > Murina feae. The sequence continues at coordinate 17,641 of PVJC01025420.1, read as the reverse complement.
TCAGTCTAAAGCCTCTCCTTGCAGCCTTCCTTTCATCCACATTTCTTGCAATTTCCTAAACATGCTGTGCTCTCTCTTGATCCTGGGGGTTTGCACATGTCATATTACTGTTTTGGTGCCTTTATTTTTCTTCCTGACCACTACTTCTTTATTCTGTGAGATTTCCCAGGCAGCATCATCTTTGACCACACAAATACTATGGGTCTGGGAGAATTCCTTACCTGAGTTCCAACAAAACCACAATTACCTGGTAATTCCCTTGCAGGTTGAGGGCAGATACTCCATATTCTTTTTCTGAGTGCCTGGCATAAAGGGCACTCAGCAATGATTATTAAATGAATTATTGAGTCCTACCCTCAGTATATGAGCAAGCACAGTACCCTTTCTGTAATTCTAACAAATCAGAAATTGAGTTTTTGTTCTATTGGTGTTCAGACATGATACCATGAAACTGGAGTAAGAAGGTCCAATTTCTATTATTGACTCTCCAAGCTGCTGTCTGTGCTTCTATTTCATTCATATATATTTAAAATCATATGTATTTATTGAGTCACTCCTAGAGGCTGACAGTTGCAGGTGCCAAGGATGCAGTGGTGAACAAAACAGGCAGAGTCCCTTGCTCATGGAATTCACATTGTATGTGAGGAAACAATGAACAAATGGATAGACATAGAGTGCCTACCAAGTTGTTGTAAAAGTTGTTAAAAAATGAAACAAGACAAAGATAAAGAAGTAAGGAGGTACAATTTTAAATAAAAGGGTCAGGGGAAGCACGTTTGACAAGGTGATATTTGAGCAGAGACCTAAAGGAAATAAAGAAATAAGCATATGCATTTGGGGAGAAAGAGCATTTCAGACAAAGAGACAGCAAGGTTAGAGACCAGAACAAGATCATGCTTAGCCTGTTCCACAAATGCTAAAGCTGCCATTGCAACCTGAGCACAATGAAGGAGGGGCAGTGGTGAAAGACCGGCCAGGGAGTTGGCAGGACCAAGTCATGCAGGGCCTGCAGCTCATGGCCAGCTGTGACCTTTGTACTGAGTCAGAGGGGAATCCATTGGATGGTTTTGAGCAGATCTGAGGCATTATATGGTTGCTCCATTAAGGTATCACTCTGACTCTGCTATGGGGTAGATACAGGTAGGGGGACAAGTATAAAAGCACAGAGATCAGTTAGGATTCACTGCTGATGACTTGGGCTAGGGCGACAGCAGGGAAAGCAGTGAGAAATAGGTAAGTTCTAGATATATTTTAAAGGTATATCTCATAGCATGGTATTTTGCTGATGAATTGGATGTGAAGATGTATGAGATAAGGAGCAGGAGCACAGGTATAAAGGGCAGGGAAAAACCATCGGAGGAGACTGAGAAGTAGGGACCCATGGAATAAGTGTAAAACTAAGAAAACACTCTGTCTTGGAAACCAAGTGAAGAAGTAATTTTTTTGAAAAAAGTGTTCCAAAAGTTGCTAACATGTTGAATACAATAATGACTATGATTTTACTGTAGAATCTAGTAATGTTTAGGTTACTGATATCCCTGGCAAAGGCAGTTTGGAGGAATAATGATAGAAATGAATTCATGAATGATTAAAAAGTAAGTAGACACAGGGACTGTAGACAGTTCACAAATTAAGGCTATTGGGCTAAGTAATTTTTAAATTATATTTTAATTTCTAATGCCATGATTTAAAAAAGAAAAATCCATGTTATATACCTCAGTGTTCACTTGGGTTGCCAATTCAAAGCATTCAAGTTCAACCTGATATTCTGAGCATTGAATTACCTTGAATGTATTTTATTTTTCCTTTGAGAATTCAGAGGCACTTTCGCTTTTCAAAGGTTCAGGGCCACTTTTAGCTGCATCGGTTATCACGGTTATCACTGTGCTACAGAACAGGTGCTACAGAACATTGTCAGTTAATAGAATTCTGGGTAACAGAGAACATCTTGCATTTCTTTTGCTATGATCATCCTTCTCTCTGTCCATCCATCTATCCATCATCCATCCATTCATTCATTTATCCATCCATCCTTTACTTATTCATCAAGCTTTGGTGATATCAAGCTCTCAGAGTTCTTGCTCTTCTTTGTTTGGGACACAGATGTGGAATATCTTCTGATCCATAGACCGTCTTCCAGTGTGAATTGCGCTGAGCAGGCCCTGAAGATGAGTATGTCTAGAACTACAAAAGGAAGAGAAACTATGAAGAGAAGCTGAGGCATTATAGCCAGAAAACAATTTTTTTTTGTTTTCTATTATTATTACTACAGGCCTGGTGCATGGATTTGTACACAGGTGGGGTCCTTTGGTATGGCCTGTGGGGATTGGGCCAAACCCAGAAGTTCAATGCTGCCTGCCACTCCTGCTTATCTCAGGTCCCACTGCACCTGCCACCATTGCTTGGTAGACTCAATGCTGCTCCACTGCAGCCTCCGGGAGAGGGAGAGAGAGATAGAAACATTAATGATGAGAAAGAACCATCAATTGACTACCTCCTGCACACCCCATGCTGGGATTGAGCCCACAACTTGGATATGTACCCTGAGCGGGAATCAAACCGTGACCTCCTGGTTCACAGGTTGACACTCAACCACTGAGCCGTGCCAGCCAGGCACCAGAAAACTATTTTAATAGTTTTCTATTGGGTTGAAACTATAATGTTGTGCTAAGGATCAGTTCCAAATGAATATTTGGAGAAAGTTAGGTATGGTGTACAGCCTGAGTCAGGAAAAGCAGTTTAGGATGAAGTACTTGTGAGAGGCGCTAGAAGTCTACTGTATCTTACAAAGATTTGTGGAACTGGGGTAAGACTGATAGCCAAAGGTTCTATGCAGTGCCTCAGTAAAACATAATTAAAGTAATGAAGATCTTGAAGTGTTCACTTTTTCATTATTTCATCTTTTCCCATTCTTCTTCCTTTTCTGACTCTATCCTTTTTTCTCTTATACTAGGGGCCCGGTGTACAAAAATTTGTGCACTGGGGGGCGGGGGAGAGGGTCCCTCAGGCTGGCCTGTGCCCTCTTGCAGTCTGGGACACCTCAGGGGGGATGTCCACCTGCTTGCACACCTGGCCAGCCTGGGTGAGGGGCTGAGGGCCATTTCCAGGCTGCCCAGAGCCCCTTCAGGGTTCGTGCACTGAGGGATGGGAGGGCTGGTGAGTGCAGGCCTGGACATTTCCCACTGGTGGGCCCCCACCGCTGAGGGGACACACCTGGCGCAGAGCTGGGTGGCGAGCCAGGGGCGGACACTGGTGCAGGATTCCTCGGTTGGCCCTGCTGCTGAGCAAACACACCTGGGGTGTAGCCAGGCAGTGGACTGGCTTCAGATGCTCCACACTGTGCAGCAGACACTCCTGCACGCCCTGTGGAGGCCCCCAGGGGGCGGACGAAGGCAGCGGACCCTGGACGGGTGCTCCCACATGCCCTTGAGGAGACCCCTGGGGTGGACCCACACAGTGGACCCAGGACAGGAGCTCCTGGACATCCTGTAGAGGCCCCCGGGGGCAGAGCCAGGCAGCAGACCCAGGACGAGCACTCCTGGACGCCCCAAGGAGGCCCCTGCGAGGCAGAGCCAGGCAGCGGACTCAGGATGGCTGCTCCTGCAAACCCTGAGGAGGACCTGCTCTCCTGCATGCCTGGTAGAGGCCCCCGGAGTGCAGAACCAGGCAGTGGACACGGGATGGGCGCTCCTGGATGCCCCAAGGAGTCCCCAGGCTGGACCCCCCCCCACTGAGCTGACACACCTGGCACAGCTGTGCCCACCGCAGAGGCTCCCAGTGCAGAGCTGCCCTGACAGCCTCCATCTTGGCTGGGTTAATTTGCATACAGCCACTCTGATTGGCTGGTGGGCATGAGCAGAGGCTCAGCCAGCCTAGGCAGGCAGTTGCAACAGAAGCCTTTGGTTTGTTTTAGCTCCATAGCTGCCAGCCTCCATCTTGGCTGGGTTAATTTGCATACAGGCGCTCTGATTGGCTGGTGGTCATGGCTCAGGTGTCTCATGTGATGGTCAATTTGCATATTACTCTTTTATCATATTAGATAGTGCAAACAAAAAAAACTTATGCAAACCATCATGCTGAATTTTAGAATAAAAAAATTCTTTTTTAAAGCACAAAAGCTTTAATATAAATTAAACTATCCCTCTTAATTTAACTTCATTACTTAAGTTCTACATCTATCTTTGTTTTTCAGAAGGAATGTATATTTTCTATAAGTTACATTTTTGACATTTTCTCAATGGGCAGAGCACATAGCATTATAGATATTTTAAGTGCAACCTTCAACAGAGCCATATGGATAAGCACAATAAATGTAAGATAGATAGAAAATGAGAAAAATGGCAAAAAAAATGTGTAACAATTTTTGCCTCTTTAGCAGAACAATAATGATTTACATTTATGTGTAGGGGTTCTGAATCAAAACCAATGATGCAGAATGAAGCTAAGCTATCAGATGAAGAGTTAGAAGGCCACTACAGAAATAAACTTTCCTTGCCAGAGAGAGAAGATCCTGATACTCACACCTGCCTCTCTAGCTGATACTTATACAGTTGGAGCAGTGGAGCAGATGTGCCTAGATATATTAAATAGATATACTTGATAGGGAGAGCATAGAGCAAGATAGCTTCAAGTTCTTGAGGAAAATAAGTTGCTGCAATAAATGGAACAGAGAAGGCTCATTATGTGGGATGCTCCTTGTAGGATGTTTATATTCCTGCGGGAATTCTCTGCCTGAACCATCAGGATTCTTACCTGGCTTGGACACATTCTGAGTCTTGAAATTGATTTCTCATTTAGAAATAGGTTAAGCTTTCTCTCCAACCTTAACAAAAGAAGTTTCCAGTAGTTTATGACAGAGACAGAGGAAAAAAAGAAAGATATATTCAACCTCAGAACCTGTTTCTGAATTAAAGGAGAAGTAACTATGCTTTGCTGATGGATCCTAAGACTAATTACTGAAGGATAAGACCAGATAAACTTTAGAGTTCTTTTATCTTTCCCTGTGGACCACTATTCAATAACGTGGGCGTGCTGACCTGGCCAAAAGCCAATCACATTGAAAGAAAAGAGGGTGCTCACTAATACACTATGCTGTGTTATCAGGGCCTTGAAACACCCTCCACTCTGGAGTGATCCTGCCAGGTGGTATCCTGGAGCCCCAACTCTCATCTCATTGCTGTGGATTGCATTTCTGAGCTCAGTTGCCCTCATCTAAAAAACTCTGATAATTCTACTTAGCTCACAGATTGTTGAATAGGTTAATACTGTAGAACTATAGTTAAACTATAACTTGTTATGTGATATTTATGAATTTAATTCCATGTTGGCTACTAAGTTACTCATGGACAGAAGCATTCATCACTGAATTCTCAGCACCTGGCACAGTTTTAATATCAAATAAGTGCTTCTTAAAATGAAATGGGAGGAATTATAATTATTATTACTCTTCTTCTTATGAATTGTTTTTTTGTATGTGTGCTGTTGTTCCACACCCTCCCTCCCTACCCCCCGCCCCGTGTCCCTACTGTCCTAATACCTGTTGTACTATTCTAACTTATCTGCAACAAGCTGGCCTGAGCCCCTGCAGGCATACTCTAGAGCTGTGCAGTCCAGTGTGTAGTCAATAGCCACATGCACCTACAGATACTAGAAATGTGGTTGGTATAACTGAGAAACAGAATTTCTTTTTATTTTAATTAACTTAAGTTTTAAAAACTGACACTAAATTCAGTTATGAGGAAACATTAAGTATGTTTGGGACATTGTGGCTATGTGAATCTACTTGCTCTAAATTTTCTGAAATATAAACACAGACCAAGTACTTTTGACAAAAATTCATCATCTAAATTGAGATGTGCTAAAAGGTAAAGTACACACCAGATTTTGAAGACTTAATATTAGAAAACAAACATAAAAGTCTTATTTACTTTTCTAGTAGTCAAATGTTGATATGATAAGATTTGGATACACCTGTTTCTACATATTTTTACATTTCAAATGTGACAGCTAGAAAATGTTAAATAGCTTATGTGTTTTGCATTGTATTTCTGTTGGACTGTGCTGCTCAAGAGAGTCCCCATTGATTGCTGGTTTTGCACCAATTTTGATTAATAACTCTGAAACTTGAAAGTTCCACTTAAGTTTATTTGAGGTAATGATAATGATGATGGCAACTGCAACAATAAAGACTGTATCTTAGTCTTACTACTTATATGAAATGTTAGTGTTCACTAAATATTTTACCCAGAACATTCTATAAAACCTTAAAAATCAATATGATATGCTATAAAATTCATAGAAGGTCAGAGAAGCAAAGTGACCTGCCCCTCTTAGGCAAAACTGAGATGGGAGTCCACAAGGTTCTGATTTCAGGAGGCTTTTCCACCTGCCTTGCTGGCCTTTCCTTTTGTCGCATTGTCTGAGATTTCTTCTAAAACATGGCATTTTTTATTATAGTCGTGCATTAAGCATAATCACATACATTTATAAACACTGTTGAACTCAATAGTTACATCCTGCAGAAAGGTATGAAGAGTGAGGATTCAAAACTAGCTCTTTGTTAGGCCGTTTTATGGATTATTTTTCCCCCACAAGGCAATAATAGTAAGTTTAGAATCCTGCCAATGGAGTTGTTCCTAACTTTCTGAAGTGAATCTTTCACTCAGATACTGTCAGAGCTCCTAAAATTATAGACATCCTAGGACCTCCTTTAGCTTACCACACACATTACATGACTATCAGCATGTTTGTCTGATAGTAAATGACAGTTTATGTTACAAAATTTAGTCTGACACTTGTTTAATGTGGACTTTTTTGAGAGGGGGGCCAAAGAAGAGGAGCTTTCTTGAGGCCTTTCCTCATTATCTCTAGCACTGACTTACTGACCAGATCCTGTATCAGTCATCACATAAACTGGTAAGAACGAAAAAGAAAAAGAATAGCTATAAATAGGGAAGACAATGACCAAAGAAGATTCCTTTATGTTTCCTTTGTGTCCAATATGTTCCAGGTGTTGGGACCTTACATCATATCGTTTATTTATTTTATTTTTATTTTAGAGAGGGGAAGAGAGAGGAAGAGGGAGAGATGGACACATCAATGATGAGAATCACTCATTGGCTGCCTCCTGCATGTCCCTACTGGGGATTGAGCCTGAAACCCTGGCATGTGCCCTGGCCAGGAATCACACTGTGATCTCCTCATTCATAGGTCCACACTCACCCACTAACCAGGCTGGGCTCATTGTCTCACTTAATTTAAAATAGCCTCATGAGAAAGATGTTATTACCATTGTGTATGTAGAGACTCAGTGGCAAATGGAAAAAAAATGGATTTAATTCTGAGTTTATGGCTATAGCTTTACCTGTTTATTTTTTCTTCTGCCTAAAAAGTGACAATTGTGGTTCAATGCAAATGAGCACTAGATTTTGATTCAGAATTGGATTCGAATTACAGGTATAATATACTTAAGATTACACAATACTCAAGATTCAAAATCATTTGTAATACTCAAGATTTAAATTGTAGACACAATGTTCAGTCCCTACCCAATGTCATTGTACATTTGTTCATTCATTCATTCATTCATTCATTCATTCATTCATTCATTCCACAAGTGATTGCTGATTGCCAAACCCCATGTTATGTGCTTGGACATTGTGGAGATTAATGAGATGCATCTATGAAACTTCTTTATAAAACAACAAGTCCTTAAAAGTGTTTTCTAGTTTTAAATTAGTAAAGATGCAATAGTATGTGGTGATGTGGAGAAATGCTGTTACCTGTCCCAGCAAAGATTAAAGTAATACTCATCAGCCACTTGGTTTATCAGGCCAGAATTCAATGTCAATTTAGGAAACTCCCTCTTCCTCATTCCCTGTCATGTCTACAGCTGTAACTTTTTGACATCTGATGATTCCTCTCCATTCCCATTGCTATTGTTTGGTTTAGTCATGGTCTTTTTTAAAATATATTTTAATTTTTAGAGCAGTTTTAGGTTCATAGCAAAATTTAGCAGGAGGTACAAAGATATTTTATACATCATCTTCCCCCACATATGTAAAACCTCTCCCCATTATCAACATCCACCACCAGAGAGGTGCATTTGTTACAACTGGAGAACCTACATCGACATATTATCACCCAAAATGTATAGTTTACATTGCATTTCACTCTTGGTGTTGTACATTCTATGGGGTTAGACAAATGCATAATGACATGCATCCACTTCTGTAGTATCATACAGAATATTTTCACTGCACAAAAAGTCCTCTCTGCTCTGCCTATTTATTCCTACCCCCACCACCATGTCATGTAGTTGGAATTAAACAGTATGCAGACTTTTCTGATAAACTTTTTTCACTTAGTAATATACATTTGAGTTCTTTTCACATGTTATACTGGATTGATAAACTCATTTCTTTTAAGCACTAAATTATATCTGTTTGTCTGGTCCTGTTTGTCTGGATATACCATAGTTTATTTATATACTAGAGGCCCGGTGCACAAAATTTGTGCAGGGGGTGGGGGAGGGGGGTGGTCCCTCAGCCCAGCCTGCACCCTCTCCAATCTGGGACCCCTCAAGGGATGTCCAACTGGTGGTATTGGGCCTAAATGGGCAGCTGGCCATCCCTCTCACAATCTAGGACTGCTGGCTCCCAATCGCTAGACTGCCTACCTGCCTGATTGCTTCTAACCACTCCACTGCCAACCTGATTGATGCCTAACTGCTCCCCTGCCAGCTCCATTGCCCCTAACTGCCCTCCCCTTCTGGCCTGGTCACACACAACTGCCTCTCCTGAAGGCCTGGGTCCCCCCAACTGTCCTCCCCTGCAGGCCTGGTTCCTCCCAACTGCCCTCCCCTGCTGGCCATCTTGTGTCCACATGGGGGAAGCCATCTTATGTGTTGGAGTGATGGTCAATTTGCATATTAATCTTTTATTAGATAGGATTCATCTACAGAAGAACATCTTGGTTACTTTAAATTTTGGCAATTATGAATTTAAATGTTCATGTGCAGGGTTTTGTATTGATATAAGTTTTCAACTCCTTTAAGTAAAAGAGTGCAGTTGCTGAATCATATGGTAAGAGCATCTGAGTTTGTAAGAAGCTACCAAACTTCCAAAGTGACTACTATTTTGCATTCCCACCAGCAATGACTGCAAGTTCCTATTGCTCCAGATCAACCTTGTCAGCATTTGGTATTGTCAATGGTTTGAATTTTGGCCATTCTAATAGGTGTGCTATATATCTTGTTGTTTTGTTCTATGTTTCCCTGATTAAATATGATGTGGAACATCTTTCTATATGCTTATTTCCCATCAGTATATCTTCTTTGATGAGGTATCTGTTAGAATCTTTGTCCCATTTTCTAATAAGCTTGTTTTCTTTATTGTTGAGTTTTAAGAGCTCTTTGTATATTTTGGATAACAGTCCTTTATTAGATGTATCTTTTATAAATGTTTTCTCCTTGACCTATCCTGAATAGGCAGTTATGATGATCTCTTTGGTCCCACCCTGTGCTCAACACTGCTGCCAGACTCAGAACCTCCCAGTGTGGACTCTTAAGATGATTACCTGCCTTTCCAGCTGCTTCCTATTCCACCTCTCACCCCTGCACTCTGCTAAACTTACAGTTCCCCAAACATGACAGCTGACATCTCCTTGCCCCTGATCGTGTTTCTTCCTATACTAAGAATCCTTTTCTGCCCCTTCACCTAATGAGCTCTCTCAGCAATCTCTCAAGCCCTTTCTTTTAGCTTGTATTTCTTAAATGTTTAACTTAAACATTTAGGTTAAATTGACCAATTCCTTGTATCGCTTTTTTATCCCTTAATAAACATAAAATATGATGCTACTATAATACTATCATTACTGAATTACACTTATTTATTTACACAAGAGTCTTTCTCTATTAAACTATATACTGCTTGGGATTAAAGGTTGTGTTTTATTCATCCTCAGTGCCTGGCACACAGTAGGCACTCAATACATATTTGCTGAGAAATTGAATAATTATTTTATCATTAAAATATTTTAATGCCCTCTATCTATAAAATCTAAACTCGTTTCAAGGGTATACCAATCTCTTCCTAAGAAGTCCTTGCTAATAAAGTCTTTTGCCATGTCCAAACATTTATTCATAATCTTATGAAACTAAAATATAAGCAGTTCCCTCAACGGATGTCAGAGTTTCAGGCTTCAAGGCCTTGACTCATCCAAATTCACAGTTGAACTATTTCAGGGTCTGTTCTATCATGCCATCCCTGAATTAAGGGAAAGACAAGAAAGGGCTTTTGGTAGCTCTTTGTTACCTATGGATCTAAAGAGAATGGGTGTGCTGAAATGTAGGCCAACCTTTAAAATAAAACCTAAAATGTTCCTGGCCCATTCTGTATACCCCAGGCCTTTCCAATTCTGTCCCTCTCCAGCTGAAATTTTCAAAAGCCTCCCTGCCCCATCACTCTTACATACTCCTAGGTGCTCAGATATTTTTTGTTCAATCTTAGGTTGCAAGTAACACCCATTTTTACCACCTCATCTTTTTTAATTGAACTTATTTGGGTTACATTGGTTAATAAAATTATATACGTTTAAGGTGTACAATTCTATGATACATGATCTATATATTATATTGTATGTTCACCACCCCAAGTCATATCTGTTTCCATCACCATTTACCTCCCCTTTACCCTCTCCTGCCTCCCCTCACCCCTTTTCCCCAAATGTCTATGTGCTCAGAAATGAGAAGCAGTGCTTTCCAAGAGAAATACTGAGTGAGTTTTCTGCAGATTCCTTACACTCAGTAAGTTCACTTGACATTCTCCACTCTACGTGGGCTAAGGCTGGCACACAGCAATGCCAGCATTTCCTCTGCTGCTAGCATGTAATTAAATGCTTTGTGAAGCATCTGGGGACATACAGTTATGTGAAAAGCATAACAAAAATGAAGGTTGACTTTGTTCTTGAAGGCATCTTGTTTTTACATTCATTCACTTTTTTTTCTTCAGCTACTTATTGAATTGGACATTTAGATGGAGATTTTGTGTTTCAAATGGGGAGATCTCTAATAAATAATTTAAAATATCACCTGCAGAGGATACACCTTTAATTTTTCCAAGTGGAGCAATGGCTGTTCCTTCTGCCTCTCATTTCTATTCTCTAGTATTCTCTGGTCAGTCAGTAACAGGCTGCAGTTCCAGGTCAGGCTAATTTCTAGCCAACACTGCTTCTCATCTCCTTTCTGCCTACTTCTCTCCCAATTATGGCAAAGCCAGAGGCTGTGTAAGAAGCTGTGTCTCTGTCATGTGATTAGCTTTGGATTGGATTACACAGCCTGTGGGCCCAATGTCTAGTGTGCATGGAAAATCTCTTGGTTGAGTCTGAGTAGCTTCTGAGATGTATTTTCTGCTCCCCAACCTCTACACCATGTTGACACTTTTATTTCCAGAAGACATACGGGGTCTTTTTGGTTTCTTTGCCTATTTCATTTGACTTATAACCTGAGCTGCTCTGAAACCTTCCTCTGACCAGCTGACTGTTCTCCTCTCATTAGTGTACCTTTGATTTCCTGTCTAAGACTGTGAGATTTATTACATCATCCTGAGATACCACTTACTGGATGATATTAGTTGCCCACCACCTGCACTTCCTCACAGGCCATGCTGTGATTCACAGGCCAAGTTTGATATCCTTCTTCCTCCTCATTTCCCAGGCACAGAGTAGTGGATCCAACCAAATCATGCCAGGGCTTGCACACCAACCAGACTGTCTCATGTAATTCCATTTTCTCCCCTCTCATGGCTGTGGGCTAAGTGTGCCATACACTGTGGACTGGCCACTCCCATTAGGACAGGTGCCAACTCAGAATAGCCTTCTCCCTTTTTCTCATGGGAAATCTTCCACATGTAATTTTTATTCTTGATAATAAAAATACTACTGAATGGTCTTTAAATTTGAAGACTTGGGCATATTTATAACTGTGCTTAAAATATTTGATTCTAGTCATTATTTATTGTCTTGTTGAAAAGAGTACTTTAGGTAGACACTCATACACACTTAAAGCATAAGGTAAATATGTATTTATTTATATGTGCAATATATCACATATTATTCATGTACATATACATTGCTATGAATCTTTATTTTTCAAAAATCATAATATTAACATTTCAGCCTTGAATATACAGCAATATTCCTTCATAAAAGCAATTTTAAGTATTTCCTTTCACTTGAAGAACTATAATATCAAGAGCCTGACTGCATCACAGTATATATGAACTATAAAGTACAGCCAACAATGTTCAGTAATTTATAGAAAAAGAAGCAAAGGGACCAGCCTCTTTTTTGCCACTGGAGGCAGACAAATTCATAACAATGCTTAATTATGCTCTTTGCATCACCATAGATTACATAATAACAATGATGATCCCCATAGACTATTTCATCTAGAAATAACATTCTACTCTTCTTTGCTTAGAGGATACAATAAATACCTTCTTATATAGGAGGGCAAGGATGTGTCTTCCATTTGCCAGTAATCATATGCCTAATACACTCTGAAAAATCAGGTTGGAAATTTTCAAAGGACACCTTAAATTTCAGTTGTTATGCTAGATAGTACATTATGTGCCATTTGATTCAACAAAAGCGTGACATTGTTTTATAAACAAACCTGAATTGCAGTTAATGAGGGCATATGCTCAAAGTCACTATTTAATAACATGCTCCCTAGTAAAATGGCTGTAGTTTTTAATATATTGCATACATACACGCACACACACTTTTCCTGAAGTATAATTGTCTGTTTTAGACTAAACACTAAAGATACTGAAAACTTCATTTAATTTTCTGAATCTCAGTTTCTGTCTAGAATAAGAGTATAATAGTGCCCACTTACCCACATGACTATTATAAATGTTGAGTGAGGGGATGTATATGAAACCTAATAAGAATGTGACAGGTCATTCAATCAATGTTATCTATTTTCCCATTCTCTCTCAAATGAAATTTGTGGTGATCTTGATAGCAGTCATCTCTACAAACTTGTCCTACAAACGAGTCTGATTTGGATGGACATACTGCTGTATTGATTTAGTCATCGGAATTGATTCTCCAGTCTGGACTGGTTTAAAACAATCCGGCTGCCTTCACATTAGTGAATGTGCACTATCGTCCTGCAATGTTAATAATGGCCCCACTTTTTAATAATGATGCTCTGTGCATTACTTCTATACGTAAACACTTCTCTGAAAGGTGAGAATTTACTTCCCTTGCTTTGCAAGTGAAAAAAGTTTAGGCAGCATCCGATTAGAAGATACAGTGTGTCCGAGGCTCTACAGCTAGCCGGTGCCGAAGCTGTAACTTGCAGTTTTTCTGGCCCTGCAGCTTTGGCTTCTCTACCTCACTGCTTGAACTCTTTTTCTGTTTCCTCATCTCTTTACCTCCCCAGTCTATGAGGAAGGACCTATGTTATATTTATGCAGTTATCTTTATTGCATGATACAGTCCAAGTCATGAGTAGATCCTAATTTCCTGAAAGAAAAAAAGAACTATTTGTTCAACAGATACCTGTGAAGGCTTATACAATAGGCCTATAAAATTCCAATTATAGGAGAACTACAATCCCAAACAAGAAAGATTGTGGTAGTTGTAGTTTCCTAAAATCAGTCTGGGGTTTATTCCCCAAGGAACTTGCAATATATTAGGGGACTCTATAATGCATAATACCAGCATACTACATGACTAAATATAATGAGCTAAGGATGATGCAACACACTGGGTGTACACTTGGATTCTGCTTTGGGTGGTCTGAAAGTGTCCATGGCAAGCAGATAGGGTGATGATATCTGACTTGGGCTTTGGAAGATGAGCAGAATTTCAGTATGTGACAATAGGGTAAGTGGCATTTTGAGGCTAAGAGAATTATTAGCAAAACAGAAAGCAGTTTGAGTGCATAAAGGTTGTACTTGCAGAAAATTTTAGGCTAATTGAGGATCTTCTAAAAATACAGATGTGGCAAGCTTGCTTCATTTGAACTCAAAGTACCCACAGAAGCTGAGCAAGTGGCCAACTTTTATCAAACATTTATCTTTATATCTGCTCTTGTAAGGTTAGACAGGGAAAAGTCAGGAGTTATCCTTGCTTTCCACAAAAGTAGCTGAGTATGAATTAAATGGAAGGAGCATAAGAAATGAGCCCCAGGAGGAAGAAAGGAGCTAGATCAAAGAAATCCCTGTAGTGTTCATTACAATCAATGAAAAAGAGGTGACAGGAAGCTGAAGGTAAGATGATCTGCTATAAATAGAATTTGAATGCAAAATATTAGAAGGTCAACAGAGACAGCTCTAAGAGGTGAGAATTACATATAAGTTCAGACTAAGACATAAGGCTATGTGATAAGTTCAGAAAAAAAATGAAATAAGATGAGTTCAAAACTAGGAGATAAATTTTCCCTTTGTGGATTAAACCGGTTAAATACAAAGAATATGGATAAAACAAGTTCTCGGTACAAGTAATTAAAAATAAAATGACCCTCAAATATAGGAGAAAGAACAGAGCTTTTGTGGAAATAAAATGCACAGATGAATATGTGGTTCTAGGAAGGTAGTACATATGAGGGGAAATGTGTGAGCTCCGATCGAAGGGGTTTTGAAGTTTGCATCCTGTGTGTAGCTCTTACTGACTGTGTGGCCTTGGGCAAGTGATTTAACCTCACTGAGGCTCAGTTTCCATATCTGTGCAGATATCCTCAGAGACAGTATAGGAGTTCGGGCTCCAAGATCAGACTGTTAGGTTCAAATCTGAGCCCTACAACTTATTCTCTGTGAACCTTGGGTAACACAATTCCCTTGCCTCGTTTTCTTCACTCTGGCAGATAGGTAATTATTTGTCACAGCATTCACAAAAACCATTCTTAGGGAGTGAAAGAAAAAGCTATCAAACCTTTTGAAAGCAATACAGGATAATATTATTATGATCTCAGGATCAGGTTGAATTTTTCAGCAAGAAACAACAATTTTAAATCATAGAGAGGTGGATAAATTTGACAATTTTAAGATTAACTGGCACAGTAAAGAGAGCAAAAACAACCCCATAAACTAGGAGATAACAGGAACTCATTTAAAACATAAAATATTGCTATTCTGGATATATGTCATGGGCCACTTAATGATGTGAATACATTCTAAGAAATGCATCATAAGGTGCTTTAATTATTGTGTGAGCATCATAAACTGCACTTACACCTAAATGGTGTAGCATACGACACACGGAGTCTATATAGCATAGCCTATTGCTCCTAAGCTACAAGCATGCATAGCATGCTACTGAACAAAGCAATGTGAGATTAAATCAAGCGCAAGAGTAAATGATGCAATCAAGACATGAGGTAAACATAAGGCCACTGCCAGCATAGCACAGCATACTATTTTACAGCAGACTTTTTTATGTATAAGTAGAAAGAGTACACTCAAAAATAACAATAAAAAGTGATGGTGAAGGGGCAGAAAGAGATTAACCAAAGAGCTATATACATATTAGAGGCCCGGTGCACGGATTTGTGCACCCATGGGGTCCCTTGGCCTGGCCTACAGGGATCAGCTGAAACCGGCAGTCTTACATCCCCCGGTAGAGGAGCCTGAGCCCCAGTTGGGCACCACACCACACATCCCGGCCCTGCTACACCTGCCACTGCCATTGCTCAGTAGGCTTGCTGCCACTCCACTACAGTCTCCATGCACCTGTTCCCAGGGCGACACTGGTGCACCCACAGCTGAGAAGTGGCTGTGGGCTCATGCCCAGTCAGTCCTGATGCCAGTCTTGATCTGGGTCCCGGTCTGGATGGGGGAGGGGTGTACAGAGGGAGTTCCATGGAAGAGGCTCACACCACTATAGCTGCGCTCACCAGCCATGAGCCTGGTATCTGGCTCCTGTCAATTAGCTGAGTGGCACTCCTTCTGTGAGAGCACACTGACCACCAGGGGGCAGCTCCTGCATTGAGCATCTGCCCCTTGGTGGTCAGTGTGTGTCATAGCTACCGGTCAACCAGTCAACTGTTAGGCTGTAATATATATAGACTAGAGGCCTGGTGCACGGATTTGTGTACCAGTGAGGCCCCGCAGGGGTTTTGGATTGTGAGAGAGTATAGAGGAGAGATTGCATGAGGGCTCCAGGGCATGTCCAGCCTATTTCACTCAATCCTGATTGGTCGAACCCCAGTAGCAAGCTAACCTACTGGTCAGAGAGTCTACCTCCTGGTGGTGAGTGCACATTGGTCAAATGAATGGTTGGATACTTAGCATAGTAGGCTTTCATTATATAGTACTAGAGGCCTGGTGCACAAAAATTTGTGCACTCAGGGAGGTCCCTCAGCCTGCCTGTGCCCTCTCACAGACTGGGACTCCTCAAGGGATGCCCACCTGCTGGCTTAGGCCCACTCCCTAGGTGATCAGGCCTAAGCTGGCAGTCAGACATCCCTCTGGCAGCCCGGGAGCCCTCAGGGGACATCCACTTGCCAGCAGGGAGCAGGCCTAAGCTGCATTTGGACATCCTTAGCACTGTGGAGGAGGCAGGAGAGGCTCCCACAACCACTGCTGTACTGACAGGCCTCAGGCTGACTAGTGGCTGAGCAGAGCTCCCCCTGTGGGAGTGCACTGACCACCAGGGGTAGCTCCTGCATTGAACATCTGCCCCCTGGTGGTCAATGTATGTCATAGTGACCAGTCATTCCCAGTCGTTCTGCTGTTAGGGTCAATTTGCATATTACCCTTTTATTATATAGGACTAGGGGCCCGGTGCACAAAAATTTGTGCACTCGGAGGGTGGGGGTCTCTCAGCCCGGCCTGTGCCCTCTTGCAGTCTGGGACACCTCGAGGGGGATGTCCACCTGCTTGGCATGCCTGGCCAGCCTGGGTGAGCGGTTGAGGGCCATTTTCAGGCTGTCCACAGCCCCTTCAGGGTTCGTGCACTGGGGGGTGGGAAGGCTGGTGAGTGCAGGCCTGGACATTTCCCACCAGAGGGCCCACGATCGCACACACCTGGTGGGTCCCCACCGCTGAGGCGACACACCTGGCACAGAGCTGAGTGGCAAGCCAGGGGCGGACGCTGGTGCAGGATCCCTCGGTGGGGCCCTGCTGCTGAGCAAACACACCTGGGGTGGAGCCAGGCAGCGAACTGGCTTCAGATTCTTTGCACTGTGCAGCAGATGCTCCCACATGCCCTGTGGAGGCCCCTGGAGGGTGGATGAAGGTAGCAGACCCTGGACTGGTGCTCCTGCACGCCCCTGAGGAGACCCCCGGGGCAGAACCAGGCTGCGGACCCGAGACAACTGCTCCTACATACCCTGCAGAGGCCCCCCCCTTCTCGCCCCCCCCCCGTGCTACCACATGCCCCGGGGAGGCCCCCAGGAGGCGGAGCCAGGCAGCAGACCCAGGACAGCTGCTCCTGGATGCCCCGAGGAGGCTCCTGGGGGGCAGAGCCAGGCAGTGGACCCAAGATGGCTGCTCCTGCAAGCCCTGTGGAGGACCCACTCTCCCACACGCCTGGTAGAGGCCCCCGGGGGGTGGAGCCAGGCAGCAGACTCAGGACAGTTGCTCCTGGATGCCCCGAGGAGGCCCCAGGCCGGACCCCCCCCCCCCCCCTG